>PVJX010015353.1:0-42754 GCA_004027295.1 Dolichotis patagonum | reverse complement strand
ACTATATGCATGGCTTTATACTATTGTGCTATGTTTGATATTATTGTAATTGAAACTATGCTCAACTATAGCAGAGTAAGAGATATGGTGTTAGATACTGTTGATGTCCAGTTGACTTAATGTAAAGTACTGTGTTGCCTATGTTGTCCTCTTCTGATCTGCTCTGTACTGCCCCCTTTTGTTTTATTCTCTTTTAAATTTAAAAAAAAAAATTAAGGATCTAAAATTTAAGATAAATTAAAGAATTTATAGACATTTTCCTCACCTATCTCCTAATAAATTTCCCCCTAACTGTAGAGGTAGGTCTTACTTTCAATGCTGAAATTAAAATCCCAATTTCAGGAATTCTCTGTTGAAAATATCAGGCCTTGGGAATCCACTAAGCTTCCAATCAGGGATTATTGGTTACAAAGTTTGGGGCACAGTACTTCAGTCTCAACCTAAACCTCATTAGACTTAAAAAGAACATATTTCCCACTTCAAGTGGGAAAATGCCACCAGCAGCCAATGAAACATCCCCTAATAGCCTGGCAAAGCTGAGAGGTGCGATGACACCTCTACTCCTTGATGCTCTGGTGTGATTACAGGTCAACTCTGCCAGACATCAGCTGTAAGGGATTCCTCCTCTGTGATTTCACATGATTGTGCTCTCTTACCTTCTGATTTGCTTATTGCTAAGTATGACAACTGAACTTCTACTCCTTGCCTTTTGTTCATATTTAAATACTAACCTGACATAACCCCAGAAGTCACAATGGTATGATAAAAATCGTAAGGCATCACCCACAGTTATAGGGTCAGACAAAGTGGGAAGCTGTTCCTTGGAAAAATCTCTTACTCAGATTTTTCTTTAATTTTTTATTTGTTATACATGATTAATACATTTTTTGTGGGAAGTTAATATATAAACATATCAAACCTTGATCCTGTTTATTTCCCCTTTCCCTCCCCTCTTCCGCTACCCCCAGATTTTAAACACCATTTGAATAGGAAGTGTTCCAGCTTTCAACATGAGTCTTACATCTGGAAGGCTCCTCTTCAGGTTGGGAGCCTGAATAAGAGGGAGAGGAAGGGAGAGGAGGGGATAGAAGCGGGGGCCAGAAGGAAAGAGGGGGCAGAATGGTGAAGAGAAGCTGGAAAAACAGAGAAAGGAAACCTGACATTCAAATTTCTCTTGTCTCTTTTGCTAACTACTGAGCCCAACAGGAAAGCCTTTCAATAATTATCTGTAACTCTGCCCATGAGAGCAGAACTTCATCTCTTGAAAGAGTGAAATGATCACTCCTAAGGAGTCTGGGGCAAAAGTGGAGCTTGGGAAAGAGAACTTAGGTTCTACCAATCCTCAGTGATCAGAAACCTTTAACAAGGGCTCAGCAGAAGAAGGGCATGTAGGAGAAGTTTCTTTAGTTCACCATGATGCAAAACCTCTCATGGATTGGAGTATTAGAAATGGGACCCTTGGAAAATGTGATACTGATATGATTTGTGGCACACAAAATCCTTTACAACTCTCCCCAACCTTTCCCCTCAGTTTCAAGCCACAGTGAAATACTAACGGATCACTAAGATTTTTCATACAATTTCAGATCTCTAAAAGTGTTCATGTAGCCTTCATTTTCCATGATTTAGTCTTCTTCCTCCTCTTGCCATGATTCCCACTGAAAGCCATCTCTAGAGGCCTATGTGTGCTGCATTCTCCTCTATATTCCCATAACATCTGATTGCTCCCTCTATCAGGGTGCTTTTCAGACTATAATGATTTGGCTGTCCATCTCCCTGAGAGCTCCTTGACAGGTGATACTGTGCCTTATTCTTCCTGTTTCAGTATCTAAGATGGTATTTGTCAAGTTACTGCTAATTGTGTGTTTAATGTGTAATAGTGAAAATCATGGCCTGGATCCAGTAACATTATATATGATTTCAGTATTAAGCAATGAAAAAGTAAAGATTTTCCTATTACACATATACTGGATTTCTATAGACAAAAGCTGAGAGTCATAAATTACAAGAGAAAAAGAAAAGCAGTTACAAACAATAGCTTATATATTTTAACCTATGAGTATCTAGTAATTGATTACTGGTTTTATCTTTAAACTTTATTTTAGCACCCTTGTCAAGATCTTTCAATAAGCCTAGTTTATAAAATCAGACAACGGCTTGGCAAACATGAGGTGGTGAGTTCGATCCCCAGCACCAAAATAAAAAATAAAATAAAAACAAAATAAAATAAAATAAAATAAAATAAAATAAAATAAAATAAAATAAAATAAAATCAGACAATACTGGGGACCTATACACTTGGCTCTTTTCCATAGCCACAGACCGTGCCCTGAACTCCCACTACATTTTAAAGGTAACTTCATTTAATGAAGATGAAAACATGAGTGGGTATGTTTTAAACTAACCCTGTTATAACTCAAAGCATAAATTCCCCTAAACGTACATACAGGATTGTCTTTGTAGTTAAATAAAATTAACTATAGATTCCATGTTTTCATATATAGATTTTTAGAAAGGACATGATCATGTCATTATCTCAACTGGATTATCTTACTTTATTTTATAATTTCTGTTATCTCCTGGTTAATATTCTTGTTTTGCAGCACCTGAGGACTACCATATACTTTTGTAATATCAAATTTTATATTTTCAGACTAGAAACACTACCCTTTTAAGGTAAAACTCAGAATTAATTCAAATTCATTTGAATTATTCCATATTAAATAATAAAAGTATAGAAATTAAAATGTGATTTTTAACATTTAAAAAATTTTCTTAACAAATACATCTTTTAAAATTGATGGTTTCATGTAGGAGAAATTTTTCTGTTGTGACCCTAGCATTAAAGAGAGGGGGGGACGAGGGAGCCAGGTCTGTTGTGCTTTGCTGTCAAAACAGTTTCTTAAAGCATCAGATTTGAACCAATAATATACTTTAAAAAACAGACAACACTGACACATGGCAGTGCTTTAATCCACAATTATCCTTGTAACTCCCACCATTCCTTTTATCATCCATTAGCTTTGATTCCCATTATCCCATCTAGAACTGTGTCAATGTTTTTGTCCTTGGGGAGTTCTCTCCACTACTAGGATCTGACAGTCAAGCTTGAGTACTAAACAGGATCATTACCTCTTAAATCCACTTATCTGATCTACTGAATAGCAAATTGAAAAGCTCATTAAGAGCAACAATCTGATTTGTTTTCTCCTGTGACACAGTCATTTAAAATCAATGTACGATCACAGCATTTCTTTTAAAAGACTTACATTTTCCTAGGTACCTTTTCCTTCAGCAAACATGCAGATAATAATGAAAATGTCTCCTAATATTTGGAATTTAATTATACCATAGATATAGATAATTTGAAGCTGGGAAGTAATATATTTGATGAAGAAATGATTATCATAAAGCACAAGTCAAAGAAAATTTTATAGAGAAAGTAATTCTAATACAACAGTTTTAATATTTTTCTGCATCTTTTATTACTTCGCCAAAGATGTTTTTATGATACCAAGAAAAAAACCACATCAGAGTAACCATTTTAAGGAAGTATGCAAAAGTTGGCACAAGGACTCAAGAACTCATTCTCAGTTCACAGATTTGTAATCTTTAATTTTGCAGTCTATTAAGATAATCTGATCATAAAATCTAGGCAAAAAAAAATCTAAGAAGTATGCGACTAAGCCATTAGGCATTCTTCAGAGAAGGGAGGACAACAGATGACATCAGGTAAATAGTTTTTCCTTTGGTTGAATATTTCACTAAGTCAGAGGTGTACACATTGTAACCAACTTTTTGCCTGCTTCACTTCAGCATGTTACCTTTCTTTCCTTCTTAATACATCTGCATTTCTTTACTGATCTCCCTGTGAACATATACCATATTCTCTTTTATCTCAACCATGTATACTATTTAATATATATTTGTTAAATGAATAAAAAGTGTCAATTTCATTTCATTTGTAATATTTTAATCAAAGAAAAACAATGTATAAAGTCATATTTTTGTTTTATAAAAGGTATAGTTTCTCATACTATATTTCATATATTTGTGGAGAAAGCTCTCCCTGAAGATTCAGTAAGAATTTTCCTTCTTTAAATTTTTCTTTAGCACACCCATTGTTGCAAACTTGTTGTGCAACTTAATAGAATATAGTCCTCCATGTATTCATTTTCTATGTAAATATGTTTCTTCCACTATTTCAAGCATTTTCTCCTGGAGGGCAGGGAAGTATCAGTTCCCATAGTGCTCAGAATACTGTTTGAAAGATTTAACAAAGGAAAAAGAGTAGAGATTTTGGTTCCAAAGATAACTAGGTTTGAATTCTGGATCTGCCACCAAGTAAATGTTACTGAGAATCTCTGAATCTTGTTTTATTTTATCTGTAAATCAGAAAAACGATGATGATGACGACAATGACCATGATGATGATAATAATAATACCTACTTTGTGTGCTTTGGAGAAGATTTAAGCAATGACTTCTAACTCAGAGCTTGGCATTCAGTGGTTACTTTCCTTGCTATCCTCTTTCATGGACTTTGTGAATATCTGGTGCAAAATTATCACTAATACCTTTTCAAGAAAAGGTTCTTCACATAAAAAATACATAAGAAAGTGCTTTTCTGGAGATTTTCACGTAGCATATAATAATCAAAACCCTTGAAATTTGTATTAATAACACTAAAATCCTTTAAGTCTGGGATTGCATCTGTTAAAGGTATACAGCAACTTTTTCAAAATTTCATGATAAAAACCTAAATCCTAATTCTAAATCATTATTGCCTTAGAAAAATTACCTACTTTAATTTTTGTACCTATCTCTTTCTAGCTCTTTAAATGCAGGAAGCTGTTAGAAATATGAGAAATTGTCATTATTGCAGACAAGAAAAACATGGTTCCTACAATAACTGTTTTCATTAGTTTGTTTTCTTATTCCTTTCTGTTGTACTGCAAACATTCTTTTAAATTTCATAAAAGAGCATTTAGGTATGTATATAATATTTCAATGATTCAATACATTCTCTAACTTCTGAACTAATCAAATGACAAGCACTGTCTCTGAATTTGCAGGTAGCTTTGACGATCTTGTATGTCATTTTTAAAGGGAACCAAAACAAGATAAGGGAATACACATGCAAATAATAACAAAATTGAGTTGTAATTTTAACTTGATAAAGAATGAAAGCATGTATTGTGATAATTTTAGAATTGCTTTCTTTTTCCAGTCTTAATCCTTAGTGTTGGGTATCTGCAGAATTGTCTCTAACATTCTGGTTATAACTTTGAAGAAACTAATTATGTCAATCCTTAAAATTGAAGTAGATTATAGAACTGGGAAACCCAGAATATTAGTTCCTAAAGGTTGTATGGATATATAATGACAGTCACAGAAATTCAATAACAGCCCTCTATGAAATGTACTCAAAAACACCCCATGAAACAAATTAAAAAGAACAATGAACTTCTTATTCTGTGCAAATAAGAAAATAACAGAAAATACTGATTCTATAGGCTTTCATAATAACAGTTATAATGAATTAACATTTTGGATAATGAATTTTCAGAAAATTGCAGTAAGCTTATACCCCTAGGCCTTCTATAAATGTTTAAGATGTTATAAGTTCTCAAAGAGCTTTAGAATACTATAAGCAGGCTCCAGACAGAAAATTAAGAATCCTGTTGAAATCAACAACATTCTGCCATAAAATGTATTTTCCCTGAATCAATTTCTGCTCAAAAACTCATACACAAAATAATATAGAAACTGATACAAGTATGTCAAACTGTTGTGAATTTTAAAGTAGTTTCAACTTACTTAAATGACTTACCAATTAAGGTTTTAAACTGGTTATCATTTGGTAAAACAAATCTGTCACTGGAAAGGTTACACTATAGTGAAACTTCTATTCTTCAGTAAGAAAATTTCAAAATTGCATTTATGACTAATAAAGCAACTTTCATATTTTCATTTGGGGTTTCATGGTCCTTTGAGGTCAATTCAGTACTTTCTGTAAGGAAGATCCCCCCAAAATAAAAGACGTGAGTCACAGAGGGAGAAGGAGGAGTACAAGAAGGAAAAGAGAGCATTATTGACTTGCATCTAAACTGTTTGGAAGATACTGAACTCTTTCATTAACATATGAAGCAGAATAAAGCATGAACATTGCAAGTAACTTACTACCACTCAAAAGAGTTGATGGTACAAACATCACTGCTGCATATTGAATATACAAATAATGATAATGGGTAGATTCATATTAATCTTACCTAATTTTTCCATAACATTTAAAATAGTATCACTAAACATAGGACTGAAATAAGACAAATGTTTGTCAGATTTAATTTTAAAACTTAAATTCATATTAGAAACTAAGTGGTAAAAGACAAAGAATCTGCTTGCCATAATCAGAAGAATGTAGAATGGCATCTGATAAAGAAAAGCTGGCTATGGAAGCATAAAGTAAGCTAAATTTTCATTTCGATTAGAATATCTGAGCCCACCATCTGTGGGCCATCTTGCTAAGGGAACATATACCTAACAAATCTCTTAAGAGGCATTCCTAATCTGCTTGAATAAGCTATTGTATAAGAAAACTTGGAGCGTCCAGTTTGGCCTCGTATTTCCTTTGCTCCACATCCTGTGGCACAAAGCATGAACTCAGCAGGCCAGGGTGCAGGGCTGCCTGCTGCTTGTGATAATCCCCTCTCCCATTAGGGGCCTCCACTGATGCATGGCTAAGAACATGTTTCCTCTTTTGCTTGCACCCCAGTGGGTGTCCATTCTTGACTTGGGCCCAAATCCAGACTGCTAAGGAAAGTGGAAAAGTTAGAAGTTTCCAGATACTGTCAGACACATTTCTGGATTAGTTTTTAAACAATCATTAATTAGAAAGAGAAATATAGGTATAGAGTGAAAAGTATTAAGATTGGTAATTTTGGAGATTCTTTTCCTCCCACCTCCAGCCAGATCTAAGGTCTAACTACCACCTGTTCAACAGAAGTTGGCTGTTTGCCTCATTTTCCTTCAGGGAGCCACTGACTAAGAATCTTCACCAGCATGAACCTAATGCCTCCCGACAGGCCTTCTCTAGCCAAGAGGGACCCAGGTTGAGTGCACCAGTTATTGGTCACAGGATACACAGCCCACAGAAAGACTCCTGTGGTGCAGCCAGCTGAAAGCCAACTAGAGAAGATGGAGAGTGTACATTTGTCTTGACACAGCTTTGCTCATGCTGGCTGCCAACTCACTCCATGACTTGGGCCAAGCTTCTGTTAAACTAGTCTTCTGTGGATAAAGCCATGGTTTAGCTCTCGGTATATATATATATAAAATCTTCCCAAATCCATTAAAAAAAGAAGTATCATGGATATGGCACAAGGCTATGGGAGAAAGGCTTGACACTGGTATTGAGACCATGGTTTGAAGGGACATTTATAATTCTTTGTAATAGCAAATTTACAAGACAATATGATTAGATTTTAGAATAAAATAGTTGATGCTAAACTATGGAAGAGGTTGATGGTAGAGGTGGGGAATAGGCAATAAAATATTCTGCTTACTTTAATACCCCATACCTTTTAAAGTTGTCAGAGAGAAATGTTTTCTGGCACAACGGACACATGTGTTCTGGATAGCATCAATAACAGATGCTACTCCATGTAGCTATATACAACTTTATCCTTTCAGGTATGAGTAACTGGTTAGAACTGGCCACTCAGAAATGTTATAAACAAATTTTGTCTGCTTTTCACATGATATGATCATACTAGAGTCTTTGCAATTAATAGTACTTAAAAGCTATTGAATATTTGGCTGTAAAACATACACACTGTAGGACTATATAGTACATAAAAAAGGAAATCAACACAGTGCACCCTACACTTATTACTGTGCTTGTGCCTGTTTTAGTAACAAGAATATGGGGGTGTAGTGAGACAAACATACAGACTGGTGCTTCACCACCATAACCAGTAACTCAACTCACCTTAGCTATTTTCCAAGCCTTCTCTGGAACTCTGGATACATCACTCTTCAGGCGTACAACCTAAAAAGCACAGAATTTAAAGACCTAACACCTGGCGCCAGGGATAAGAGAAGAGCAAATGGCCTTCCCAATGTCACATACAGGGAGAAAGTAGATCAAGATTTATTTGACTGTTACTTAAAATATTCTTAGGTCATTGATTTTATCCCAGAGCCTGTGAGCAGAGGAATAGTAGTGAAGTTCTGCACAAACTTTAGATACGCTGATATGGATTACAGTAAGTTTGCTTCAATGCAACAATTTAAGAGACCAGCTACTAAAGGCTATCTCTAAAAAAGAACAAATCATAAACAACATTTGGCAGTACTATTTTTAAGAATGCCTCAGTACTACTGTTTTTCATGAGACACTTACATGATACAAGTATGGCAAGTAGAACTAATGGTGTAAGTAGGCCAAGTCATCTTTTCATGGGCAAAAATGCATTTTAAAACAAACTCATTTCTATAGTCATTCAGAAGGTAAGTAAATCATATTTAATCTTCCATCATATACTCTAATTCTTGTGTATACACAATCTACCAAACCCTTTGTAAAGGCACTGCAAACTACAGCCATGGTGGATATATTAAGATCATTACCAGGTTCCCATTGGTATTTTTAGCAACTTTATTTTAATCAGACATGTTTCCTATTAACTTTTTGTGTCCACATTGACACTCTGAAGTCAGGTCTCATTTCCTATATGTAAAACAACTTCTTTATCTTCCTCTCAAGGATACTTAACTCTTTAACTCTCTGAGAAGAAAAATGTGGCATGAAAAGTAGAGAAATAATGGCTCAAGGAATGAAAAGTGGTGTTAGTGACATTTATATTTTATTACTCTGTCAAGTCCACTATTTTCATTATATTCTTAAATTTTAATAAAAACTGTTCCTTTCTAACATTTAGTTACTCTGTCACACTAGTCTAATTAATGAGACTTTAACTTACCCAAATGCAATGAAACACAGTTCACCTTCTAATGGCCTGCTAATACTCAAATACTAATATCTGGTTCTAACTCAGCATAGGCAATATTTGTAGCAATAAGCTAAATCTTGTTTCCATTTTTGTCTTCTGTGCTGAAAATTTGCTAAAATGTATGCAAAAGCCCAACAGGTAGACCAAGACAATACACAGAAATACCATATTCAGGAAGCACCATCTCTTCTTATTAAGACAGAAAGGAGCAAATTTATTGAGTATATATTTTAGATAACTTCAGCTAGGAGGAAACAGTGTAATGCTTAGTGTAAAGGACATGAAGTTTTAAGTGAGACTGCCACTTGCTAGCGTGGCACAGCGTGTGGTAGATAACAATCGTTGTATAAATACTTTTGTTTAATGAATTAATTCTGTAACTCGTTATTTAATCTCTTAGAGACCCAATTTCCCCATCTGTATGATAGAAAGAACAGTTAAAAAAATAAACTATCACTAGGAGGTATTCTATGAGGTAGCTGGGGATAGATTCTGAAGCCCAAAACTTGTGGAAGTCTGCTACTTACTGAGTGACTCTGAGTAAGTTGATTTTTCTTTAAACCTTAGTTTCTTAAAATATAAAATGAGGGTGACAGTAGGACCTAATTTATTACGTTTTTAAAAGGATGATAATAGTTAATTTATGTAGAGCAATCCTGGTCCACAGTGAAATTTCTCTAAATGTGCGTTATTGTTATTATTGGCATGTGCCCAAATGACAGTCCCTTTTTTCTTCTTTCTTTGGATTAGATGCTAGAAAATATATGTATTTGCTAAATTAGCATGTAAATCGCTTTAGTAATGGTTAAAAAGAATGGTTGGAGGGGAGAGTGCACTAATGAAAGGTAGCATAACTCCTAATCTTATATAATGAATCTAGTCTTTGAGCATTCCCAAAAAGTAGAAGTAGAATCAAGAAAAGCAATGGGAAAGAAGATAGGAAGAAAACCATGGATCATGGTACCTGGTAATGTTTATCTCAAGGAGCCATTTGTATCACTTAAGTTTTCAATTTTGAAACACTCATTCTTATTTTTTGAGTCATCATTAGTCCCTGCTTCACATATTCCTGGTAAGTTTTCAACTCACTGGGTAAGCAGATGATTTACACTGCTGTGTTCAATACATTATCATCTCTCCAATTCACATCAATGAGCTGAGTCAATCCAATTCTCCAAAGTTTTTTTAAAAAACTGAATCAATGCATAGACAAGAGGTTTCAGAACATCATTAGAGTTTTAAATTATTAAAAGGTTCTTTGTGTGTCTGTGTGTGTGTGTGTGTGTGTGTGTGTGTGTATGATGGGCCACCAAAGGGCATTCTTTCACAGTAAGAACAGAAAGGGCCTACCTTCTATATAAACATCCAGTATTACTGATCTCTGACTATGGGCTCTGTGTCACTGCTCTATTATAGCATGGATTATATTAAATATCTAGGATCTAGCTTAGTTCTCTTGTGATTGTTAGCTAACTAGGACTGGAAGTTCAATCTGTGTGGCAGAAATGAGGGATTTTTTTTCCCCTTGGGAAGTAACACTAATATGCAGATGTAAGTTGTAATATTGGTTTTATCAGTGATTACACTCTGAAACTGATCATGACTGAACTCATGCACATACATATATAGGCACTATAATGTAACAGAAAGCAAACAGGATATACAGTAGGATGATTTTCAAGATCTTCCACTGAACAAGTTTTTAAATTTTCTGAAATTCTACTTTCTGTTTTACATTCTGTAAACAAAGATAATCAAACCTATTAAATAGAAGATTGTTGAGAAAATTAAATGAAAAAAAAACTCAGCTAAATGGTTAAAAATGTAGAAATTCAATACAGATTAAAGTTGAAGACAAACTGCATTTGGAAATGTTTCATATTTATCATTTTATGTTACTTGAAAAAAAAAGAATTTCAAACTTCTAACATGGACATTTCAATACCCTATGCCTTAAACTTTAAGAAAGCTGAAGAGTATCATGTGCCACGCAGCTGCACCTCCTGGCAAGTGTGGTATTACAGTCCACGTCTCATAAATGCAAATGTTCAAATAAAAAGAAAGACAACTGCAAACTTGTACCACTAAGCATGAAAACATTTCTGAGGAGTCAGCAAAATGGACCAAGAAGGAGCATGAAAGAAAATGGTCATAAAAACTTGGAGATAGGAAAAGACAGGAAGTGGACAAAAGGCTGAAAGAAGGCAGTAGGTTGGGGTGAAGGAACAAACAAACTAACTAAAATTCTCATTAAATGTAAAATCATCGGTGTACTAAGGTGTTTGCCACATTTCAGTATTTTCTATTATTGTATAGTTTTTCCCCTTAAAGGTTTCCAGCTGAACTTACTGGATATGAGAAATTTTTCATGAAAATGCATTTCCAATTTTGTAATGGGAACCCATCAGAAAATATAATTCACATTGGAGAAAACTTGTTTAAAAGCCAACTTGGTTAAACACATCTATTCAGTAAACCAAGGGATACTGGCGCTACACAGTTACTCAGGCCTAGGGGAAAGCAAAATTCCAATAAGTATGCCAAATGGGCTTTTATATTTCAAGACTCCTTCAATAGAAACACTATGGGAAAATAAAAATTAGGAAAACACTGAACTTAACTAATTTAAATGCTGAAAAATATTTTACATTTATGTTTTATTACCAAGTGCTTTTCCCACATTTGTCCCAAGGCAGCAGATGAAGCGCTATAGTCACCATTGCTAATACTAGCAATTGGAACATGCTCTTTGGCAAGGCAGAAATAAGATAATTGTTCAATATAGGCTGGCTTTTCAGAAATACTGGAAGCACTGCCTGTAATTATAGACATCTGTCACTGCTAGCCACTCAGTACTAACCCTGACATCAATATACAACCATAGCACTAAACTGCCTGCAGGCATAGCAATGGAGACCAGATACGCTAGGCAGGCAATCATCTGCTTCATCCAAACTATCTGTCAAAGGTTCCCAACCACAAATAGCTCTTACATTTTGTATCCTTAGGATAATATGTTGATTTATTTTAGATTCTATAATATTTACAGTCTAGGGCATCTACTAAAATAAAGAAACAAAACTTATGGCTAATGGAGGCAGTTACTGTTGACAGTCATCATAAAAGGTCATAGCTCAACCCACAAATGTTAAAAACTGATGGCAACTTTAACCGTGCGCTATCATACAGATGTTTCCTTTTGTAGAGGCAATTATTTTCAATAGCAATTCAAAATGGTAAATACAATCTTTCATCAGGCAGTATGTTGCCACATGATCTAATAGAAATGCTCATATTTTAAACCTTTTTTTGAGATGTAAAAATAAGTTTTCAACATTGAGTACAGAACAATCCAGATTGTCAGTCTGGGTTCAGCTTTACAGATAATATCTTATCTGGCAATATTTTTTTACATGTATAAATAATGTGATACCTAAAAACTAGGAAATGGTATAGAAGGATAAAATGCTTGGTTAATGAATGAGTCAACTGACATATAATCTTGTTGAGTGTAAAACTTATTGAAATGTACATGTGGATGTACCTTCATATTTTTAAAAGTTCACAGATATATTATAGTTTTAAATCACTCTCTTTTTCAGCAAATAAACTGAAAATTATAAAGCATTTAGACTAATTAGGAATAAAGACTCACAATTATCATAATGTGTTGCTAAAAACCCCGATATTTCTTGGTCTGATCAGAACAGCCTATGCTGAAGAAAAACTATTAATTACTGACAGACAGTTAGCTTACAAGTGAGCTGCATTTTAAAAACCTCCTTTAAAATACAATTGCTAAATGCCTTACAGTGCTGTAATGTGAGACAGGTTCAAATCTTATTACTTCACTGAAATTAAAACCTAAGTTTTAATACTGTTCAAGTCGAACAATGATTCCACACTTTATTGCTTTTGAAATCCCTTGATGATCATAGGAAAAAATGCCCCGGAGAAAAAAAGACTGTTTTCGATAAACAGAAAATACAGTTTGCACTCTTAGCCTCTTTGTCATCACAAAAAAAGGATTTAATGCCAATTCTTTAAAAAAAGACTTTTTCCCCACAAAATGTGCACCTTGTGTGCCATTTGTAAAATCAGTTCACTTTCTTTTATTTATTACTGCAGCGCAGCAAGGCAATAAAGAAGCTACCAATAGCTAATAAATTACATGCCTTTTAAAACAATTCTCTTGCTACAAAAACATGTAACTACAAAGGTTTACATTTACATGGTACATCACATGAAATGTCTATATTTGTGTCATATTAACCGTTTTGGCAAATTGTGGACTTTTTACCAAATTGCTGGCAGGAAAAATAATAATCTGATATACAAATGCCCTCACAACATAAAAATAAATGCTGTTCAAGAAAACTATTCTTATGCTATTTGCACTTTCTAAAAATCCTCCTAAATTTATTTAAAATGTTTTTATAAATTATTTTACATACCAAAAAAGGTATTTAAGGCTTTTTATCAGGAGTAAACTTTACTCAATTACCAAGAGCTGAGAAAGTATGTTTTTTCTAATGTTCCTCATTATCATGTCGTCTTAAAAATCATAGCTCACAGCAGTTACTTAAATTATAAAAGACAAGACTGCTAGATATAAGTCAAAATACCCCGTTCTGTGCCTCAAGTATGTACTGTATTTTAAGTAAGATAGAAACTTATTTAAGAAAAATCCTCCACCAAACATATTTTACTTGGTTATAGTCAGTCTTTAAAAAATACCTGAAATATTTATAAAAAATGTTTGTAAAACCTTATTTTGTGACAGTAAGTTGCTTACTTTGTCTACGTACAAATGAATTCTGAAGTATCTGTATTCCAATTCCGGGATTAAGTTGTTAAATTAATCAGGGTATTTGCTTAATGTTTTCATCTTCTAATCTCCTGGTAAGAATATATTTATGAGATAATGTATTGCCTTTTATTATTAATTTCTTCCATTTCCTGTAATAGCTGTGGCTTGTTTGTTTCATGCCTACCAAAGTTCAACTTTGTTCAATTATGCATGATGAACAATGCTTCAGTTTTCAAAACACAGTTTTTCTCCATTTCAACTTTACTTCAGATGACAATCCATAAAAGAATGAAAATGTGTATTTTGTAATACTTCATTTCCCCATTTAGATCTTTTTTCCCCTTTCTTTTGGCATCAGCTTATAATGTTTCATTACTAAGAATCTGTGGGAGATATATTTTTGAACAGTTTATAAAGTAAATTTATTTTATCTCCACAGATTATTTAGAGGGAAGTTTTTATCTTAATAAATAATAATTTTCTATAACGTATGTCTATACATATAAGAACTCTTGGCATATTTCCTACCTTGTTTTTATCACATTTTAATATTAAATGTTCATTTTTGCTGAAATAATCAACTTTTCCCAAACTATAGTTGATTTCAAATGTTAAGAATTCTCAATTAGCAGGCCAGGGGTTTAGCTCAGTGGCATAAGTGCCTGCCTGGCAAGCATGAGGTCGTGAGTTTGATCCCTGATACCAGAAAAAAAAAAATCTCAATTAGCAACTAAGAAAAATAACTAATATAATAATTTCTTTTATTCTCTCATCATACTTATAATATTTTATTTTAAATATTTACTTAGATTATACTCCTTTGGTTAAAGGAAGATCATTCATTGTATTGTCTCTTATATGTATCACTAACAAGGTATTTTCAAAGTAGTTAGAAGCAGGTATCACTAATTCCATATTTTAAGTGGAAAAATCATATGTGCAACATAAAGGCACTTAAAAATTTGGCTTTACACAGTAAACTGGCTTCTTTAATTTTCTATCTAGCTTTTACTATTTGACAATGCTGCTTCCTAGTTACTAAGAAAAAATATGTGTTCACTGTCACTTATTTTAGTAAATTCAAATTAAATTTTCTATCAGGTGCTATTGTATCCAATATATGGAAAATAACCTAAAGTTAAGCCCCTGCCAGAGTAAGAAAAGTCAGTGGTTTTAGTGCCAACTGAGATGGGTCGGGAAAGCTTATTTATTTTAAATAATTATCTCTTCAGAAAAGATGAAGTATTCATTCTGTTATTAATCTTTTTAATTTGGTAAGCAGTAAGAACTGAAGTGATATACTTAGATTTGCAATCTTGAATGGGAAATAAAAAACATGAAGCCCTTCTGTTCTCTTTCTGCACCAATATGAAATGTCTACTCCTTTCTTACATGTTTATGCTATCCGGAGAGGTGAATGACAATAAAACAAACCTCAAATATCCTAAGGAATGCTCCCCTCGCTTCCCCAAGATTTCAGTAGATGTTCCCTGTATCATTCATGGGTCTAACTATATTAATAAACAAAGATTGAACCCATTGTCTTCATGTTTTCTACCAGTATGTGATGGTATTACTTTTCTTTGCCGTCAATACTGTGTTCCATTGTTGAGTATATAGTAGCCAATTGAATGTATTTGTAATTAGAAATACTCATATATTGAAAGAAAAAAAATGACTGATCTAGCCCCAAATAACATCGTTGTAGCTACTATAAAATTCTTTTCTAATTTTCAGTTCTTAAAAACTGATTCCAATCCACTGTCTCCTATGGAGACACTATTCTAATTAATTATATCTACTTCAGAAAAATGTCTAGAATTGGAATAAAACTTCTCTTTTTTTGGCTTTAAAATCTGACTATTTCACTCTACCTGACCCATATTCACTTACTCAAAATGAAAATAGTTGATAATCTAGCAATATTCTACTCTAGACACATACAAGATATATATATACACATTGTTCCTCTCCTCAAACTTTCTTTTTTTTTTTTTTTTTGGTACCGGGGATCGAACTCACGACCTCACACTTGCCAGGCAGGCGCTTAAGCCACTGAGCTAAATCCCCAGCCCAAACTTTCTAAGAATACATAGCATAAAATGCTTAAGGAGAAAGATGAAGAATTACAGTTCAACATTTAATGCATTTACAGCTAGACAGACCTAAGGTCAAATCTTACACATGCCACTTCCTGCCTATGTATTCTTATTTAAATTGCTTTATTAAAGAATTAGGGTTCATGACACCTTCATCTTAAGATTATTTTAAGGCTCACAAGGTAAGATAATGTAAAAAGTTTATTATTATAGTGTTTGGCAAACAATAAATGGGGATAATTATCATTTAAGTAAATTTTAACACATATGACCCAGATAATAAGTGAAGTACAAATGCTTGAACATAACACTGAATAGGAGTCAGGGTAGAGGCTGGGGGCAGAAAAGAGAACAATATAATTCAAGGTGAAGACACAGTCAGATGACAGAAGAGGGGCATGGGAACCAAAACCAGAGCGTAGATGAAGTTAGATAATACAGGACTACAAAAGCCTAAGAATGCTCGTCTGATGTAGTAGGCAACAGGGAATCTTTAAGTGGGAGGTGCCCTATGGGGAAAAAACGCTGCCTACGATTTGTCTACCTGCAAAGTATAACACAGACCAGAGCTAAAAAGAGAAGCTTCATCATTCTGCAGCCTCATACCATGAGCTTCATGAACATATATATAGTTTCTTACTTTTCTAATTCTTTATTTATTCAGTTAGAAATTTCTATTTTTCTCATTCCTAAACTGAGAGTGCCTTCGGTCCTTATACACAATTTTCTGCGGTTTGGGTTTCATCTACTCAAAAGAGTTCAATTAAAAACGTACCAAATCCATAGTTTCAAAAGCAAATACTAAATGTGGAAGAGGAACTCCCTAACCACTTCAGTTGTATTACTGAAGAAAAGTAGAGCTGAGAATTGAAAAGAAATGCTAAGATGGCAAAATGGTGACAATTTTGGGTCTCTTTTCTTCAACCAAACCGAAGTCCGTCATTAGTTATATATGTCTAAATTAAATATAAAAATATAATGCATCAGTTCAATGGCTCAGCTAGTCATTGTCGCTCTCAATGTGACAATAAACTATGCCCCACTAATCATTAACTTCAAAAGTCAGACAGGTAGCTCAGCTAGTTTTCCTTAAATAGTTGGAGAATTTTAATGCATGGACTTATTAAGACCATGCCATTATTGGGAAAAGACATTCCATAAATTTGATTTACAGCATAGAAAGCAGAATTTCTTATTTTCCCTGAGCTTAAAGGAAACTTTTAAATTTAAATGTTTTAGAAATTTTCACATCTTAGCAATATTCTGACCAAACAATAAGCCAACAACAACAATAAAAAAAAAAAAAACCAAACCCCAAACCCTGGAAAAGAAAAGAAAAGAAAACCCTGATTATCCTTCTTTAGTATTTAACTTTCTAGGCCAAAGAGATCTAAGGTACTGTAATGTTGATTTTTAGGTCTCTATATTTCTGACCTTGCTCTAAAATAGTGAAATGTAAATATGGGCTTTATCTATTAAAACTGTATTTTGAAATAATTTAAACTGAAGTTCCAACTACTCCACCTGTGGGGCTGGTTTACACAGATCACACTCTGGGCAATGTAAAAAGTTCTAAAAGGATGCAGCCAAATAGCCATTTGATTTGGACTATAACTTTTAACAGTTACTATAGGGAATAAGTAATAGAGATAGACATACATTTAAAGAAAAAATAAAATTATTTGGAATAAATTTTTGGAAATTTATACTTTGTTCCTTTCTTCTTTTAAAAGTGAAAGCATTTTTAAGAAGTTTCAAAAATGCAGACGATTAAATGGTAATATTTCTCAATGATGAGAAATTAAGATTATTAAAGCTCAAAAGTGAGTCAAGAACTTCACAACTCAAAAGAATATACCCATTTCTAAGTCAAATGCACCGTCCTGATTCCTTATGCAGAAACCTTCTGTCAATTACTGAGTCATCTCTTGAATGTAGTAACATTTTTGAAGAGCCAGAAAAACCAGAATTCAAATCTGTAGCTTCAAGTATGACTGAATAATTTTTTCAACTTCTTTGAAATTATTTCATTATCTATGAGGACAATAATACATATACCTTAAAAGTCTGTGAAGTTTTTCATTAATATTAACAAAATGCCTAGCACAGTACCCGTTGCCTGGTTAGGTCTCTGTAAATACTACAGATTTTTTCAATTGAGAACAAATTTAGATATCTAGACAATTAGCTTATAAGAAGTTAGGACCTTTCATTAAATTATGCAATGCTTTTTTTTTAATAAGAAGGGATATATAAAGTATCATTTACATTCAATCACTATGTATGCACTATCTATGGCCAAATATCTGTTTAGACAATTTAAATTTTGACATCTGAGAATAAATAATTAGGAAGGGGAAAAAAAAAAAAACATCTTAACTACACACGACAACACACTGCACCTAAATTAAAAAGTAACTATTCTCTTGAGGATTAAAAGGGCATCCTAAGAGTACAGGTTTTTAATGGACCCTAGCTTATTGTGAAAAATTCTCAACCATTTTGAAAGCTTTTTAAAACTCTAGAAGGGCTGACAGTGGGTAAGGAGAATATAAAAGCAGATAGCTTTATATATGATCATGAACTGCTTTAAAAGATACATCTGTAAGTATATCAATACTAGATAGGATAAAATTATACAACTGTTTACCAAGCAAATCTCATAGCCTCAGATACGGTTTCATATACATTTATCAAAAATTCACATCCTTTGAGCAGGTTTCTCCACATACTAAAGTTCTGACTATTAATAAAGTCATTTGTTATCTGAGGCTAAATTTTTACTTTTCTTTAGTTGCTTAAAAGTATATTATAATTTCTCTTATTCTTTCATGTTTTTCTTAGATATTAACACAAAATAATAGCAAATATTTATTCAACTGTATATGTAGCCACTGCCCTCAATGCTACTGACATTTTGAGTCAGATAATTCTTTGTTGCAGAGGTGGGGGCAGTCTTGTGCACTGTAAAATGTTTAGCAGCATCCCTGGCCTTTATCCACAAAATGCCAGCAGCACTCCTCCTCTAAATTGTGGTAACAAACAATGTCTTTCAATATAGTCCAATTACTCTGGGAAGTGAAAATCATCTCTGCAAAGAACCACTATCTATGCTAAGCAATTTATATATACTTATTAGTTTAATGCTTTATCACAAGTAGGTACATTACTATTCCAGTTGAACAGATGAGGAAATTGCAAGTGCAATTAAGTGTAGTATCTGAGGCAAGTGAACAAGAGTAAGTGGTGGCATTAGAGTTTAAGCAATTCTACTCCAACACCTACACTCTTACCTAGTACGCTATACTCCTTTCTCTAACAAAACAACTATGAAGAACACCCTCCCCCAATTTAACCTGCTGCTATTACCTGAGAAAAAGTTGAAAGAGGAAACAAAAAAACAGGGTGCTTCCACTTCCAATTTCTCCCCTCTGCACTTCTCATTTTAAGATACTGTAATACAGAAGTTCTTATGTTTTGGAGGGTTAAAAACTCCTCTGTAAATCTGATCAGTGATATTTTCTGGCCCTCTGCCAGAAAATGTCTCCCAGAAAAAAACATGGCATATTACACACTTTGCTATTGGCAGATGCCATATGCATAACCTGAGTTTAATGCTTGTCTCAACAATTACTAGGTATATGACTGTAAAAATTATGTCCTCATATGACAACTGGGTTCTTCTTTGTAAAAGGAGAAAGAGAGCACTTTTACATTCCTAATGTGAAGCATAAATGGATAACATGTGTGAAGCAAATGGCAGAATACACTACTGGCACACAGACACTACCCAATATATGGCATTCCCTTTCTGGATAATTCTGTTTTCTTGTCCTGCCCTTTTTACACTCACTCTTTAGTATGTCTGAATCTAAATATTGCTTATAATATCTACTTCTTTCAACTCTTTTATGTACATCATATAAATTTAGTCTTTATCACTGTTAGATGTAATTAATATTTGTTCATCTACTTTCAATGACCAAGTTTAAAAGGAAGACAAAGCAAATCTTGGACATGTTCCCTTACCAATGTTAGGAAGCAGAATTTCATGGGGCTATTCAAGCAATAGGAAAATCAACATAAAGTATTTGGGATTGCTTATAAAAGAAGATAGGGATTTATCATATACCATATGCAGTTTCCTCCAAAATGCTATCCTAGCCCATCTTCCTAATTAAATAATCAAAATTATTGTATTTTCCCCTACCTTTATTGTTGGTTTTTAAAAGAGAAACACACTATTGCTCAGAAATGACGTATAGAGCCCATTATGTAGCTTTTAAGAGGACAGATATGATATGTACTGTACTTTTGGACTATTCCAATTTACAATTTCATTATTGTCATGAGAAGCTTTTCATATAAGACATCTTGAAGTTGTATAATCATTTGTTCCTTATGTAATTTTTTTCTATTGCTGGGATTTTAAAAAAATGACATTTCTTGATTTTTGTTAGCATCAAAACATTTAGAAATGCCTAAGAGAGCTTGTGAGAAAAGTACAGAGGGGCAGGAAACAGAGGAAGCATAGCCAGAAGCAAGGACAAGTCAACCCTGGGTTTTCAGAATACAAATTATTGCTATGAACCTACTATATTCCAAAGAAAAGTTTTGGCTCTCTTTTGTGTTTCATTAAAGATAAATGACTCTTAGGACAAGGTGAAAAAATAATTTTTTTAAAAACACAGATGTGTTAGGGTCTGCAGAAGGGGATGGCTAGATAGGGGCATATCTAGATTGCTGCCACCCCATTGGCTGAGTCCAGAGAATGCCATGAAAAATGGGCCCTAAAAGTTGAGCATGTTGGTCCACACCTGTAATCCCAGTACTCTGGGACGCTGAGGCAGGACTACTGAAAATTTGAGCCTCACTTGAGAATTCAGAAATACTTTGTCTCAAAATTTTAAAAAAGGCTGAGGATGCAGCTCACTGTGAAGGCCCTCACTTCAATCCTTAGTCGCACAAAGGGGGAAAAAAGGTTCAATCCCCAGAACCTAAAGATCACCCATTTGGGTATTCTGATGAGAAAGTAAACCCTGGGTTTCTTAAAGGCCATTGCAAGGATTAGTAGTGAAAATAATTCAAACTAAAAAACACATAGATAGATTTTTCTATTTAATGTTTAACTGTCATAGCATATGCTAAAGCACTTTTTGATAAAACATTAGCCCTTTCAGTTTAATAACATGCAAACACCACACAAATCATTTAACATTGTATTTAATCATAGAAAAGCCAAGTGAAACATCAAATGCTCTCCCAACAGGCTGCTCTGCCATACATCTTTACGCCTGCAGCCAAAATTCATCACAAGCAAGAATATTCAAGACAAATAATAATATAAAAACCATGTGTCCTTCTATTCTCAGTTCCTCTGAACCAATGCAAAGCACTCCACGGTCTGTGACAATAAAAGATGATCATAAACTACAAATTAACTTGCTAAGTCATAATGGCATTTCAAATGAAGCAAAACAGAGAAAGGGATTTCAAAGAGTCAAACACTTTTAAAAAGCTCTCCAAATCTAACCTATGTTGTGTTGTAGCAGGCAGAGACTACAAAGGCCAAACTATCTTTAATGAAACAAAAAGACACAATGGACAGTGATTGCCAGTGGGGAGGATGAGGATAAGAAGGGCACTATTTACAGTCACCAAGAACTGAAAGAAATGTGATGGTTGAAGGGCAGTCTATGGCTTGTATTTTTCTTTCTCTTGGACTGGGCTGTTAACAACAGAATAGTATTTTTGAACTATATAAGTGATCAACCACTTTTCTTATCTAATTGAAAATATTTAATGGCACTGTGTTTTCTACAAGATAAAATCTTCCCTTAACTTGCTGTAGAGTACTCTTTATGACCCCGATCCTTTTCATCTACACTGATAACTTTTCCTCTTACTGCTTCTACATCCCTCAGAACTGTCTCCCACCAAGGTCTCTGATATGGGCAATCATCTTAAACTATTTTATACTGCTGTGTCTTTGGGTCTCCCTTCCCCTCAGCTAGGAATAAACATCTCTATGGGATACTCATCTTGACTTTCATATGGTGTTTCATAATTCCCTTTGCTTTTGGTGCTGTCAATTACTTGTTTATCTGTTTCTTCTACCAGTCTAAGGGCAGTAAGCTGAGTGACTGGGATATAGCAAATGTTAAGTGTTTATTGAAGAAATGAGTACATTGTAGCAAAGAAAATCCTAGTATTTCAAGCACAATTACTTTGGAAAGCTAATTTGCTATCCTGTTCTTTAAATTAGGAAATGATGAAAAAAGCATTAAAGATGTGAAAACATTTCCTCAAATAAGCATCCACTTGGAAGGCAGACAGAATGGCATACAGTGCTGTTTCTTTACACAGAACATAACTTACCAAGCTCCTCCTCCTGTACCAATTTGTACAGCAAGCTGAAAAAACTACTAGACTACATTCTTTCAGTTCTAATCTTCTATAATTGCCTGCTGCTATTCAATACAGTTTCAAAAAAATGTTTAAGAATTATTAAATGGTCTAACTTTTTTTTTTTTTTTTTTGGTACCAGGGATTGAACTCACAACTGCACGCTTGCAAGGCAGGCGCTTATGCCACTGAGCTAAATCCCCAGCCCCTAAGAATTATTAAAAGGAAAAGTTCCATTGTTCGGTTTTTTAGACACAGGTTCTCACTAAATCACTAAATTGAACAGACTGATCTTGAAATTGTGATCCTCCTGCCTCAGCCACCCACAGTGCTGGGATTATAGGTATACACTATCACAACCAGCTTGTTCTACTGTTGTTTAGGATCAAAATCCTCAATTTGGAATTATATCTTTTCATAATAGATTATTTTGTGAGTGCCTTCTATCTACACAGCTATGCAATTCTGAGTAACCATGAAGTCATTTATCCCACTAGCTAACCAGATAAAGGCAGGTAGAGTAACAATCATTAACTTTAGGCACAAGTTACAGCTAAGGGTGAAATATCATGATTTACTTCAAATTAAAAATAAATTTTAATAATCTTCTAAGAAACCAGGCTTTTATTACTTACTTCTGGAAAGCAAAGGTAAATACTTTAATATCACTTTGTAGTGAAGTGCTCTAGGTCTGAAACATCTATGACTCATTAGCTATCAACAATAGTCTTTATTATCAGCTTAATCCCCTTATTTCTATAACTAGTACAATATATGCTTCATGTAGTTGTTATAAGAACCAAAGTAAATAAAATATCTACCATATTAACTGGTATATGGTAGGACTCAGTGGGAATCTATACTTCAATCCCAATGAATGCCAACAAAAAACAAAAAAGGACAGGATTTCACAGTTCTACTTTTTTTCAAAGTCTTTTGTTTGGATGTAGATCTCACAACTAGGCATCTTCTCATTGATAACTTATTAATATAAGAAGACAAGGCTGAATGAATATTATCTTGTTATAATTGAAAGAATGTATCTTGAGTTAAAACTTGAGTTATAACTGAAAAAACATACAAGAATATTTTTCTTTGACATGATATTAGAGATTGAATCCAGAGTTCTCCCATTGAGCTACATTCCCAGCCCTTTTTAAAAAATGTTTTTATTTTGAGGCAGAGTTGCCATGCTTTGCTTTAACTTGTGATTCAACTATCTCAGGCACCACAGTGTGGGATTATAGGCATGTGCTACCATTCCCAGCTCTGTACTTCTGATGCTGTAAAATATCTTTAAGCATAGAATAGAACTTAATTCAAACTTCATTATAAAAAGTGATTGTAATCTAAATTCCAAGGTCTCTTCATCTAATGTCCTCATACTAAATGTATGTTCTCAGGGACATATATTTACAGAGTATTCGGTTAGGAATGTATTACTGTGTGGTTGTCCTCTAATAGCACTTTTCTTTCAGTTAGTTTGAACAATTGAAAATAGTTGTTAGTAAAAAATTCTATGAAAAAAGCTTAAAAATCACCTATTATCTGCAAAGACAGACTCGATAACCATTCTTACAGAGATACAGAACACAGAAAACAAACATAACAGCTTTAGTATTAATAAAGATCAGAAGTCAATGGCCATACTAAGCAGAATTTTTCTGAATTTGTTTTCTATTTTAAAGAGGATAAAACAGAATAAAACCAATCAAAACAAACCAGTGTAAGTGACACATGATTTCAAAATATTAAAAATCAATAATAGTTCCGTAATGCCTTTTGATGTCTTCAAAATAGCTGCACACAACTTCAGACACAGTTAAAATCAAACAGAACAGAATAGAGATGATAAAAACAAGACAAAGAATACAATAAAGGATTTCAAAACAAGCCAATAGAAAATCCAAAATTGCTACCATAATGTATCTTGCTATCCTTGAAATAGCTTCTCCTGCCATCGGATTTAACATAATCAAACAAAAGAGAACAAAACTCAACCTAACAAAACAATGGAAACAATATAGGGCTTCAAACCAAGAACATAGGCAGCCAACAATGGCTACAACCCTCAGAAGGAGAAGCCCTTTAGATGTCACACTGTGTACCACTATCCTCTGAACCCATGATCAGACCACTGGCCCTAGACCTGCAATGTTAGTGAAACACCAAACACCACAGGCATCCAATTGCACTTCACCTCAATAGCTATCATCACAGCCTGTGTTTCTCTGGATAAGCCGGTAGCTTACAGGGGCTGGGTTCTGGCCATTCCCAGTCTGGTGGCGGCCTGTGCATGGCACTGGTTCCCAGATTGGGCTTGTTCGCTGGTGCGGCCATTATTCTCATTCTCCCCAGTCATTGAATGGCCCAGAATTTTTAATACCTCTTAAAAATATTATGTAAAAGACTCTAAAACTAATGATAAGGTTCTGCATACTTCCAGTAATTTACTTTTGTTGGTAATTCACCAAAATTGTGAATTTAATAGTCTTGATTTTACTCTGAAGCAATGTAGGTTACGTCATTTTACACGATACACTAAACAGGCAGAAAAAACTAGAGTTGATAAAAAACGACAAGTGTATAAGCCTATGGTCAATGTGCAAACTATTCTGTGCTATGGGTATTATTTATTAGTTCATAATACAAAATTTTAAAGATGTTTATGTAAATAATCATTGTGATTTTAAGACTTATTAAATTAAGCCATATTCCAGTTTATGTCTTTTGCTCTAAGTGTATATCTTTGATTTTTTTGTTTTATCCTTGACAATTCAATGTTATCACTTTACTTAGTTGAACTCTTATTTTTACTTGCTTGTTTTAAGAGGCAGGGTCTCATTATGTAGTGTAGGCTGGCCTTTGAACTTGCTTATGTAGCCAAGGCTGGCCTGAACTCATAGCAATCCTCCTGCCTCAACCTCCAGAGTGCTGGGATTACAGGCATGTGTCACCACATCTGGTAGCTGAACTCTTGTATCTAAATATATTTCACTTTCATTGAGAAAGAGCTCTGTCTTGATCTTGAGTAAGGAAAGCCTATCATGGGATTAGAATGACTTCAAAAATGTTGAAGTATGAGCAAATAGCAAACAATAGTTTTTGTGATTTATTCATACATTCATTCATTTATTCATTTACTCACTCAATTTCATGAAACTAGACTGAGGTAGAGGGCAGTGAGAAGACAAAGTATGGAATATTTCAGACACAGAATAGTTTCTTATACGTTTATGACATATAGATCTGCCCTTCACAGTATACTAAGGATAAGATCAAGGTGTTACCCAAGATATTTTTAAAAGTTGAGTATAATTTACACACAACACAGGTAAACCTGGCCAAAAGAATATAGTTTTATGAATCTTGACAAATGTATATGGATGGGTAACCACCATTACAGTAAAAATTTCCATCACTTGAAAGAAAAATTCTCTTGTGCTTAGGCTGTATTTAATATTTCACTACTATCAAGTTCTGTACTCAGGGACTCCTGAATCTGGTAGAATTTATTATAAAACAAAACAGAATACTGACTATTAAAAAGTGGAGAATGACATAGTATCTGTTCTTTATAACCTAAACTCTGTTCACAGAAAAGATGGTGTTCAGTTACATGTATGCAATTACATTTCTAGCTCTACCACTTAGAATACAGACTATTCTTTTATTTAACTGATGTTTAACTAAATTTAATAAATGTATGCCTGATGTAAACCAACATATGTAAGACAGTGCAAGATGTGGGTATAAGCAGAATAAAACATGGTACCTCTCTCCATGAAGGTTTCAGTTCCAGGGCCATGTCTGCCCAAGAGTTTAGAGTCAGCCAGATCAACACAGCTGAGACCACATCTTAAAAAAAAAATCTCCTTCATCCACTAGTAACCTACTAGGCAAAACTGGGCAACTATGTCTATTGCAAATGAAGGCTGAAGGGAAAAAAAGAAGTGTAGTGGTCATTTTTAAAAAAATAAAACATTCCACTTTGAAATTATTTTACATATATAGCAAAAGACAAAGATAGTAGAGATTTCTTGTATAATACTCATTTCTTTTCTCCACTGTTAACATCTGAAACAATAATAGCGTATCTGTCAAAAGTAAAACATTGGTACAATACCTTAAACTACAGACCTGTTGGATTTTACCCATGCTTCTATTGATACCTGTTTTCTGTCCCGTGTTACAATCTATATTCTCCTTAGTCTTTCCTTGACTTTCAAACCTTCAAAATAATTTTAAAGATTACTGGGCAATTATTTTGTAGACTGTGTCTCAATTTGGATTAATCTGATGTTTCCTCGTGATTAGATTGAGGTTATATATTTTAGCAAGATGCCCAGAAGGGAGAGGTCAATAGATCTTATTACTTGTGATGTCAAGCTTGATCTCTTGTTGCATTTTTCCAGCAAAAAGTGATGATTTTTTTCTTATAGTTAATATTTTGTGACATACACTAGTTTCCTTGTGAAGACCAAGAAAATAACCTGCTTACATTAAATTTATGCTTACTAATATTAATATTGATTGGTAGATCTTCCTGCAACATCTACTTCTGTGGTATCCCAACAGTGATTTCACATTTCTTTATTCTTTCTAAATTTACTAAATAGGAATCATTCATAAGGAAGAAGTGCTCCATTTTCACCATTTAATTATTAAATTGTGAGTTTATCTCAGTATTAGTTGGTGGATACTTAGTTTATTCTGTTAATTCCCTTTCTTCCGTTACTTGCTTTCTTTTCTCTTTATTTCCTGGCAAGGTAATCCTGGATTATTTTTATTTTCCCTGATCCAGCCCCGGACTCAATCACTTCTCCAAGAAGCCTTGGTTCCTTTTATCAGAAAATGGAATTTAGAAATCAAGATCTGAGATTGAGGTGTGTTCACTGTCACTGGTGTTTTGCTGATACTATGCTCTTTCAACGCCAAATCAAGAAAATGTTTATTAACACACACATTTATATTTATTTCTGTATCTATCCACATCTGTAGGAAAAAGCAAATTCATATTGATAAGGATACGATTCAGTACCAGAGTTCAGTGTAATCTTACCTGTAGTTCTTTTTCTCTAAGGTAAGAAACTAGAGTTTTATAGAATTAACACTTGATATTATGAGTTTGTCATCTTTTCTAAAATTTGTCATTCAAATATTCATAGTATCTCATTGTGTTTCAGATTTATATTTTCCTGGTAATAATATTGAGCTTCTTATATATTTATATACTACTTATTCATTACTCTCTTTATTTAAGTGTCTGTTAGGATCCTTTGCCCATTTATTTAATGTGATGTTTTCTTACAGTTGAATTTCAAGACTTCTTTGTATCTTTCATATATAAATCATTTGACATCAATGTTATTTGCAAGTATTTTCCTCAAGTCAGTGTCCAGTTGGAGTTGGGCAGGACTGGCCTGAACTGGGAACAGCAGTGACTTCAGTTGGTTGCTCCCCTCCCAGAGCAGATTGGTGGGATCTGCTTGGACTGGGTCACACCCCTGCCCGGGACTCAATAAGTTGTCCCAAACCAATTCCCTGTGCGCACCACGCACTGACTCAGTGAAGGTCCAAGAAGATTGACTGGCCCAGAGGGGAGAGTCCAGCATACACTGCCCCTGCTTGCACCTCAGTGACCAACAGCAAACTGGAGAGGGCAGAAACCCCTAGCCTGCATGCTCCAGAAGAACCATAACCAATAATGAAACGGGCTGGGACCTCCACTATACACTTGTATGGAAGGAACCAAAAACATGACAAGAGAAAGAAATAAGAAAAAGCTCCCACCCTCCCCAACCCTGAGAATATTGATCCAGGAGATGTAAATACAAAAGAGATTGAGGGCAGCAAACATGTAACATCAAACACAGCATCAGCAGACATAAAGAGATATCTTTGGAATCTCATAGACGAGCTCAAAACTGAAATATTAATTCAAGTTAAGCAAGATATAAGTAGATTAATAAAAGAAATGCTAAGCACTTCTCAAGAAGACACAGACAGAAAAATGGAGGAACACAAAAGGAGGAGAGAAGTGTTCGATGAAAAATATACAGAAAACCTAGAATACATGAAGCAGATTCAAAGAGATTACCAGGAAACTAAAAACTCCATTGAAAGCTGGCAAAACTTCTTGAAAGGAACTAAGGATAGACTATCAAAACTGGACAACATGTTTGCAATGTGTGATCATGAAAGGAAAGATCTCTTAAAAATAACAAGGAAATAGGCAGTAACAATACAAAGGCTGGAAGATGATAGGAGGATCTATAACCTTAGAATAAAAAATGTGCATGAAGAAGCAGGAGTCAAAACAAAGGAATTACAAAGGCTATTCACAGAAATAATTAAGGAAAACTTCCCAAGCATAACAAAAGGAAATGATATCCAGATGTATGAAGCATACAGAACTCCAGCCACCTGTAACCAAAACAGAGCTATACCCAGACACATAATAATCAAGATCCCAGAAATTCAAGATTAAGAACAGAATATTAAAAGCTGTCAGAGAAAAGAAACAGATCACCTATAAAGGAAAACCCATCAAAATCACAGCAGATTTCTCAACACTGACCATCAAATCAAGAAGAGCTTACAGCAAAGTAATTCTAGCCCTGAAGGAAAATAACCTCCAGCCCAGATTGATGTACCCTGCAAAACTGTCTCTAGAAATTAATGGAGAAGATGCTTCCATGACAAAGAGGAACTGGGGGAATTTGTGACCGTCAATCCAACCCTACAAAAATACTGAAGTAAAGAGAGAGAAAAAAAATACTAAGATTTCAGGAACAGTGGCAGAGAGGCCTCAATGAACAGGGCAGACAGTGGAATGAAAGAGGAACGTAAACAACCAATGGCAGAAAAATAGCATAGCAGAAATCAGGCAGAGAAGGTTGGCTATATATAATCTCTAACATAGATGGCCTTGATATACTAACAAAATGAAACACAAGCAGAGTAGATCAGGAGGTAGGGTCCATCGAGATGCACTGTATTGCAAACATAATTAACCTGAAAGTTTATGGACAGAAAGTCAAATATGAGAAAACAATGCTCTATGTGAAAGAGAACCAGAGAGAAACAGGGGCAACTCGACCAGCACCTGCAGATAGGTTGAAAAGACAGGATACTTTTGTGCAGTAGAGAACTACTCAGCTATAAAGAAGGAAAACCTTGAAGCTTTTATAGGTAAAAGAATACAACTCAAGATCAAGCCCAGGAGTCAGAAGGTTCAGAACTAGTTAGGGTAAATAGCACGTTGCTCCCCGCAATCTAAAAACTGAGGGAGTTGGTGGGACCCAAAATGTGCAGTGTGTCCTATGGGAGTGAAAGGGAAGGAATTGTCTTAAAAAGGAAGACAGAGGATATTGTTAATAGTGTAACAGGATTTAAAATCTACATTATTTTTCCTACTCTGTTTAGATGGATCCTGTTTGTCTACTTGCACTAGATTTGAGGGCACAGACAGCTCTCCCAGAAATAGCAGGATACATTATGGTAATCATCCTTAATTTCCTATTAACTTAATCTGAAGCCCTGTGTAACTTACACTGTCTTATTATGACTGATCTTATTTGAATCTGGTTTGTTAGATTGCTGTTTTGTATTGACTGACTTTATTCAAATCTATCATGATTGATAGTATCAAGTCTAAGAGTATAGGTAACTACACTGAAGATGACAAGATTCACTAGCATACCCACTCTGGTTTGATTATTACCTGCTTTTGAAGTCTTATAATGTCTCCAATGTTTTGTGTTTATTAATATTGTTATATACTGCTGAGACATCATAGTAACCATTGTAGATCACCTTGTATTGCGGTTTTATATGACTTTTTCATTTCATGTTTTTCTAGGAATTTTTGTTTTGTCTTGCTTTGTTTTGTTTTCCCCTCTAATACAGAAAAGACAGATATACATGTAGAGACTCATGCATGCGTACAACTTATAAACAGTTTATGAGAACTAATTATATAACGCATGATGAAATGAACAACTACTTTGAAGAAAAAAAGACACTACAGTACCCAGTGCCGATTCTGCAGCATCAAGATGTGAAATCCAGCAATACTATCATTCTTTGGTCATAGTGATTTGAGCCTGTTTTGTTTTAAGTTCAACATACATGAAGGTATGGACAGCTACTCTGAAGAGAATGAGAGACATCATGACAGCCATTGCTGGCTTCCCTACTGTTTGGTCTTGAAGACCTAAAATGCCTTCCTCATCCTGGTCAGATATTTTCATACTATGTTGTGTCATGTGAATTCTCTGTATGTGAAGATATGGACAACTATTTGGAAGAAAACAAGAGACAATATGATAGATAGTGAAGATTGCTGATTGTCTTGCTTTGAAATTTATGTCTCTTACATTGCTTTTTTGTGTTCTGTTTTGCTGTGTTTAATTTTACCCTCTTTAAAATAAATAAAATAATAAAGAAAAAGACTCCTGCCTTTTCTTTCCCTCCCTTTCTCAGAAAGTATAAAATCCCCATATATCTAAGGCCATCTGGAGCTCCACTTTTTCTTGCCAGCTCCCATGTGGCCTCCACTCATTCATTAACTACTGCAGCTCAATTATTCTTTATAGTATTTGCTGATTGGGCTTTAGGTGAAAAAGTACTCATGTTCCTTTTCTTTCCCCCCTAGCAGGCACCTATCTCTTTCTAAAATTTATGGGTATTTGATTGCTTTGAAACTGCAGTTCTTTATCAGATTCAAGAAAAGTTGTAAGTTTGCTTTGTTGTTGTTGTTTTATGTAATGTTCTGTCTAGTGTTCCACAGTAACAAATGCTGTAATTTGAGTCAAGCAGGTCTCGGAAGCAATCTAGTTCATTTTTTATTTTTAAATTTTAGTTTATTAGTACAGGTGTGTAATACATACTGTTGTAGTGTTTGTGGAAAGTTGGTACGTGTACATAATACATCTTAATTCCTTATTTCATCCCATTTTCCTACCCTCCTTTCCTTTTTTTTTTTTTTGGTATCAGGGATCAAACTCATGACCTCACACTTGCCAGGCAGGTGCTTATACTGCTGAGCTAAATCCCTGACCCCTTTTCCCTTTATTGGGTACATACTTGGAGTATATAATGTTTTCATTCTTTGTATGGAGTCAGTACATGTACGTAACATCCCAATTCCTTTTTTTAAAATTCCATAATCCTTTTTTTCTTCCCTCCCTTCATCTCTTAATCCCTTTCCCCATTGACAGTGTTCTATCTCCCTACTTCCTACTATCATTTATTTTACTCTTTATTTTTACTGTGTTACTCATGTAAGAGAAACAATGTCATAATCTTGCGTATCTGATTTACTTTACTTAACATTATATTCTCAAAATACATCCATTTTCCTACAAATAATTCAAGTTTATCTTCTTTATAGCAGAATACTATTTCATGGTTGTAAATACTGCATTTTCTTTATCCATTCACCTGTTGATGAACCTATAGATTCTTCAAAATACTAAAGCTCTGAAAGGAAGGAACCCTCTATGAATATTCAGAGTCAGAAAAATTCTATGTATCTATGCACAGTGAGTTATTATATATAGTATTTGGAGTAAAATATAGGAAATCTGGGCATTAAAAGAATTAGAGTGAAGCATGAGGACCAGGTATACAATACAGCAAAGGTGAATAACAGGAAGAGAAGAATGACTGGAACTCATAAAAGCAGATTATAAAGGTTATATACAATTGTATACTTGAACAACAAATCTGTGCCAAGTTTCTCAATAACCAAAGTGAAAACAGAAAGATTTTATAGTTTTATTCATGTATCTCACATATTCATATCCTATGTATATATCTATCTATATGCATTTCTTTAAAAACAGAAGCAAATTAAATTTCTCTTAGGTGGCTCCATACAGAGACCATTAAGAAATGGGAAAATATTTTCAAAAGCAGGCTTGAAACAAATATGGTTATCATATATAAAAATATTGTATTTAGATCTTGGATGGAATGATCAGTTTCAAATCTAAACCTATTTTTACTCTGAAACCGAAGTATATGCCATAGCAATTAATGAGGATAGATTACCAATAAGCACTAGTAACTCATTTTATACCAAAATAGGTACATATGTCTGCTTAAAAATGTTTTTCAAGAGCTGGGCGTGGCAGCATACACCTGTAATCCCAGCACTCAAGAGGCTGAGGCAGAAGAACACCATGAGTTCCAGGCCAGCCTGGACTACATAAGCAAGTTCCAGGTCAGTCTGGGCTACATATCAAGACTCTATCTCAAACCAACCACCCAACCAAGTTTTTCAAATTGGAAGGAACACATTATATTGCCCAAGACTACAATAATTTCATGTGAAATAAATACATACATATAGGCAAATTAAATTTCTATTAGTTTAAAAAAGAAGTCTTAAATCCCAGTTAATGTGACAGGTTATCCTCTTTTCAGGGGGCCACTGATATCAATACAAGAATTTAATAAATATTTTAAAATAATTCTCTGGAAGAAAAAAAAAAGGAAAACAAAAGCCAGCCATAGCTCTCCTGCATTGCCATTTGCTGGAGTTAAAAAGGCTCAATATATCCAGACTGAAAAGACTGACAAAACCATGAAGAGAAAGAGAACAAACAGTCATGCTAGGGATAAAATTTCCTGCAACTGCTCCAACTATGTAACTTTACAGTTTCAAGTTTCAAGTCTATGATGAATTTTTATTTAACTCTGTATATCAAATGGAAAATTAGTAATTTCTAATTAGTCACTGAAGGCACATTGAACTGGAAAAAACATAGCCTAGGAAGCAATATATATCTACATGTACCAAAAAAATTTTTTTTAAAAATCCCAGTTCATATAACCATAATTAAAAATAAGAAACTCTGCTAAGATGGTACTCTAAATCTCAATTTTAAAAGAATTCTGACAGGATAGTCTTTAAAATATACAAGATTAGTTTTGGATACGGTTCAAAATGAGTTGCTGCTAAAAGTGCTGGGAAGTGGTGACTCTTCATAATACAATCTTATATAAAATGAATCCCATATTATGAACCCAGAAGAAAAACTTATAGAGATTCTAGCTCTGTCTTTAAAAAACAAACTAAAAAAAGCTGAGATTTGAGTAAAATGAAACTTTTATAAAAATACAGATATTTACATGTGCCTATTATGCATATTAAACATTCAGTTAATATTCTTAGGTATCTTGATCTGAAGAAAACATTATATTGCTTCTCATTTGGCATAGCTGGTCATGTTTTTATTAATAATATTCATGTGAGAATATTACTAATTTGTTGTACAAATTAAAGGAAAACGTTGCTCTGGATTTAAACTGTAGCAGCCTTTCAGTTGGGATACTAGTTGATCTTAATGAGAGAAATTATTTGACTCAAGTATCAACTGAGAGGAAATTAAGATGAACATAAATGCTTAAAACCAAAATTAACTGTATATAGCAAGTGCATGCCTCATGGCACCTGTCCTCATATGTAGAAAAGAACATCAGCCTTTGACTGATTATTTCTTTTTGACATGATTTATCACCTGGTATTCTTTAAACTTGATAAAGCAAATTAATCTTTGATTGCAGGCAGCACTGGAGGTTGCCATTAGTCATGTAGTTTGGTAAGGTTCCTTGTGTTTCATTACCAGGCACACAGAAAGAGAGCCCAGAAGCAATTGCCTCAGCTTTGACTTCTTTCCCAATCTACCCAGGAGAAATGATCAAAGAATTCAATATATAGTATTTTAAATTACTTCTACAGAACTGACCAACAAGGAGAAAAAAAGAATCTGCTCTTTATCTCATTTTTATAATTTTTTTAACCAACGACAAAGAAACATTTGCATTTTGTGATCTCAACACTAGTAACTTAAACAGACTTTTGTTTCTCTGTTGTGGGAACAGGGGGTATGGGTGTGGGATAATTAAGAATTACAATTTTACAAACTGCTACATTAACAGAAGGCATTTAGGAATTGAGTATTCAGAAATACAGATATCACAGGACAACACAGGAAAACAGATATCCAACACTGACAATCGTCTTAACAGTCTCAGTAACAAAATATTCCACTTTATCAGAACTAGTATTTCTCTCTTTCAAACTACTGAAGATAAACATCTCATGCTAAAGTATTACAGAATCTTTACTTTTAAAAAAAATCAGTACACAATGACAGGAAATTTGTCATGACTTTGTAAACTTTTGGAGGGTTTCTCATTTTTTAAGTTAACATTCAAAGAGCATTATACTGACCTAACACTCATCATTATTCACCCCATTATCCCAGTTTGCAAAAAAAGATATGTAACAACTGAGTTAGAACACATAGTTTTCTGTATTTGGTCGTTTAGTTAAATAATATGGACACTGGATAGATTTTCACAGTTTTAAAAATGCAGATTCTTCTATTACACTACCTTTAACAAATCATCACTTCATATATAATTGATAATTTCAACAAAAATTTTATGCAAGCTGGCCTTAAGCATAAAATTTAAAATTTGATTCCTAAGAAAAGTGATTATCTCTACTAGGTTAAATACTGAATCTTGTAAAATTGTAAGGAAAACAATATAGAACTTAATAACCGTCCATATTTATCACAGCTTTAATTTTTAGGGAGTCTTCATGAAAGACATTGCTGTACCTAAAGGAGAGGAAGTCTACCGTGTGGTCTAAATCTACCTTTTAAAAACAATCTATTCTTTTAGAAAGCAAGACAAAGAACACATGAAGAACCAGTAAAGAATCAAATATCATTTAGGATTTATTCAGCAATTCTTCATTTAAAAATTTATTAAGATCAACTGACAGAGATAGGCTTAGCATACTACGTATTTCTGCACAGATCTAGTTGTGCGTATGAAGGCACTGCACAGGCAGAGCTTGAAAGATCCTTTCCTTACGTGAAATGTAAAAGCAGTCCCTAATGTGGGACTGCTTGGAAGCAGGCTCAAGTACAAAAAAAAAATTTTTTTTTAAAGTAAATGCAGTAACTACAATTAAATACAATTATTAGGTTTCTTTCATTTTTCCAACTTCTGTATATAAATTGAAAATTCTGGGTAGCCTATGTACACAGATAATGACAGATTGAGCAATTCTATGATCTTTTGAAGTATTTATAAAAATAGTGTTATAAAATTTAACTTTTTAAAAATAGTATATTTAAAAATTTGTTGAAACTGCATTTTTATAAGTGAACTAAAGAGTCCAAAGTAAATCCCTGCCTAATGGTTATCTAAAATACATGAATTTGGTACATATTACCTCTTAATTTCAAAAAAGGTATCAAATCTTTGTCATTATTTAAAAAGCTAATTAACTATTAATATTTATATCATACTTTTGGAAACTATGTCCTCTTATAGCAAATAATGTTAGATATAAACAAACAGCATAATATAGATAACTCCACATTATAAACTGCCACTCTTTAGCCCAATTTGTTACCCATGAATTATTGAACAATTTAGTTGAAAATTTCTTCTATGATCATTATAAATTACAGTTTATGAAATCAGAATGCATAGGAAGAATTGAAAAACTGTCAGACTTAAAACAAATTTTAGTGTTGTTCCTGTAGATGAGGGAAAGAAAAGTCCAAGAAACAACCTGCTTAATAATAAGGATTTAACACTGCTTGTCTGCTTGTTCTCTCTCTCTCTCCTCTCTCTGACAAGGGAAGCAGGAAGACATTTCAGGAAGAGTAAAATCAGTGTGTCAATTAAAAGTATCTTTCCTTTTTATTTTAGTTATAACTTGTATGTATATTTAAAACAGGCCCACATGTAGCCACTTACTATTTATATATGAATATATACTTACTGCTTGGCTCCATTGAGCAACTATAAATTTTGTCTACTGAACATTAGCAAAAAATTACATGTGTTTATCATCCGGAATATTCTCAGATTAATAGAGATAAATGACAAAACATAATCAGTAGCAGCTCTGCAACTTAATCATTGCATCTGAGCTATAGGAAGCACTTAATTACTCTCATTTACTAGGTTCAATCTAATGAGAAAGCATTAGCCAAATGAAAAGAATGCAGTACAAACAAACAAAATAGTTATACCATCATTAAAAAGAAACTCTGACAGTGCAGGTGACAGGATAGGCAGGATAAATTACCATAATGTTCTAAATGCTGAGCTGTCAGCATGCTAATGCCGTGATCAGATACCCTGGGAATCCCTGCACTATAGCTGTCAGAAACAGGTATCATAAATCACCTCTCTCTACTGTACTGCTCATTATCACAGCTATAGTATACATGTTTTTCAGCATACTTCAGTACAAATTTGAAGGCAACACTTATTCTTATGAGTGGGTCTGTTTACTCTTGCAGACACTGTAGACAATCCTTGTCTAATAAATGGATACTTTATTTTGCAATAATGAACTACTGGATCTTAAAACATGATAGGCCTCTGCTTTTAATTCATAAACCATTTGAATGAGCCAACTGCAAAAACAGCACATTTCCCAAGCTGTACACTGTAATAGCAGTAAGCTAGATAAATTAGCATTATTCCTTTTAAAGGAGTTATCTTTATTTGGAAGCTATTCTTAGGTCTGGCGGGGGGGACCAGATAAAACCACTTTCAATGCCCGCTAACCTTTAAGACACAGCCTTACAATTTTTAAAGGAAATTTGATATTCCATAGGGAAAAATATATTTTGAGAACATTTAATATGTAACTTCCTTTGATCCTTTCAACAGCCTTGTGAGTAAAATATTATTTTAACTTTAGAGACAGGAAATTGAGGGATCTAAGAGTCCGAAAAATTTGGCAAAGGATAAAACTGATAGAACTATATTTGATTCCCAGTATATGTAAGAGAAAAGTTTATGCCCTTATCACTGCAAATGTTAGCAAAAGTATTATGGAGACACGTCTATGGACATATGAAACTCACAGATTTCTAAAAAAAAAAAAGACTTTTCCAACAAAAATATGTGTATTTTAGTATTAATAGAATTGTATCAAATCATTTTCCATTTACCAAAACAAAGTGCTAAAAGGTAAACTAGTTTTTCATTTTCAGGATGTAACTTGGATATGTTGAAGAAAAAATGTTTACAAATATAAATATTTAAAAAGTATTTTAATTGAGCATATTTTAAAATATAAGAAACAAAATATGGTATACTCAGGAAGAAAAGCATAACTTCCAAAGAGAATGAAAATGACGAATGACAATTCCTTATACTCTTGATTCATTTGCAGGTTCTCCTGTACTTATTTCCTTTTCTTTTAATTTTATGGAAAAAAGGTAAAACAAAATTTCATTAAAAATAGAATAACAATAGTCAATACATTACATGCTGTTATCTAAAGATAAACTACTTTAAAAAGTAGTTGTTCAGGATACAAGATATGGGCATAAAATTTTCTCCAATTGATATTAGCACAAACCTTCCTTTTTAATGAACTAAGAGACACAAATAGTATAACTGACTTGCATTTTTTCCCTTTTTCCCTACTGTCTTTTCCCCTAACCTAGTTCCTTTTTCCTTCTGAAAAATTTCTTTCTATTTCAGAATATCTACTGAGCATTTTAGACCTTATTTACTTTTACAGTTTCTCATACCAGGGAGACAGTACAATGTTTATACAAATCTGGTTTAATTTACTTATGGATATCATCTCAAGTTGCATCCATTTATGAATAAAAGTCTCAAATTTATCCTTCTTTATGGCTAACTAGTACTCCATTGCATAGAAATACCACATCTTTCTTATCCATTACTCAGTTGATGGGCATGTGGGTCTAGCTATTACAAATTGTACTGCTATAAACATAGGTGCATGTCTTCTGGGAAGATACCCAGAAGGGGCATAACTGGGTTAAATGGGACCTCAAATTCTAGTTTTCTGAGCAATCTTCACACTGATTTCCACAGTGGTTGCACCTGTCTCCACTCACCAATAATGGAGAAAGGTTTCTTTCTCCTCATAACCCTTCCAGCATTTGTTACTGGTTGATTTCTTGATCTTGGCCATTCTTTCTGGGGTGAGATAGGATCTCATTGTTATTGTAATTTGCACCCCTCAAATGACCAGTGATGTTGAACATTTTTTCATATATTTATTTGCCATTTTTATTTCTTCATTTGAGGAAATTTGTATTTATCTCAGATGCCCATTTTTGGTTTGGGTCTTTGGGGAGTCTGATTTTTTCAACTCTTTATATGTTCTAAATAGAAGTCCTTTTGTCTGAGGGCCAACTGGCTAACATTTTTTCCCACTCTGTGTATTGTCTTTTCACTTTGTTGGTGATTTCTTTTGCTGTACCAAAGCTTTTTAGTAAGACAAGATCCCACTTGTTGATTCTTTGAAGTATTTCCCATGCAGTCTGGGTTTTGTTCATGAACTCTTTAACAATTCCTATGCCTTCAATAAGTCTACCTGCTTGGTATTCCAGTAGATTTAGTGTTTCTGTTTTAATATTTAGATCTCTGATCCATTTTGATATTAGTTTAATGCATGGTGACAGACCTGGGTCTAGTTTTAGTCTTTGGTATGTAGAGAGCCAGTTTGTCCAGCACTGTTTATTAAAGAGGCTGTCTTTCTTCTAGTAAATATATTTGGTCCCTTTGTCAAACATAAGGTGACTGTCTGTAGTTGTGTCTGCATCTAATTTGTTCCACTGTTCCCAGGTCTGGCTTTTGTTGTTGTTGTGGTTGCCAGTACCATGCTGATTTCATCACAGTAGCTTTGTAGTATAATTTCAAGTCAGGGATTGTGATGCCTCCTGCTTTGCCCTTGTTCCCCTTCCTGTACTTATTTCAAGGGGCCTTTGTTCCCCTTCCTGTACTTATTTCTTTATTAGTTTCTTGTTTCCTCTCTTCCTTTTTCCTCAGTAGTAAAGAGATTGAACCCAGAAAGTTATGTCCTCAGCCCTTTTTGTTTTTTGAGGCAGGATCTTGTTAAATATTCCAGGCTGACCTTGAAATTGTCATCCTTTTGCCTCAGCCTCCACAAGAGATTGAGTTACAGGTGTGTGCCACCATATCAGGACAGTTTCATGTATGCAGGTGGGCAATAAGTGATGGAGGAGTATGTTCCAAAAACTTGTTATAATGCTCTTATACGAAGTATTACAATTTAGTAACTTTTCATCTGTTTTACTTCAACACTGATATAGCTGTATCACTGTGTAGCCAGAATATACATTAATTAATTTAAGTCCTTCTCTGATTTATACATTTACCACAAACCCTGATATTCTTTTAAAAAGTAGAGCACTGATGCCAAGTAAACCTGTTCAATGTTTATTTACTTTTTTTTTAATGTTGCACAAACCAATTTCATTAACTTCTGTAAAATTGTGGCCCCTTTTCTGGGTTCATTTAATTTTACCTATCTGATTCTGTGACACACTTCTGCACATTGATATAAAAGCAGATGGTGGATCTCAACTCGAGTGAGTTAGGGACAAAGCCTGTATTATACTACGCATGGTGGAATACCGACTTCCATCACAGGTATGAACTTGCTTTTTAAAACTGCTACCAGGAGAACATTTTCTATAAATCTGACAGTAACATGTATTTGACACAGTTTTACATAGTTACTAATGACTGAAATTTGTAGTTTCATTGCCTACTGGCTAACACAATTGCATTGGACATGCATTGGACAGAGAAGTTTTGGGGGGAACGATTGGGGCATCACCTCTCCTCACCCCTGGATGGTGCTCTAGGCATGACTACAGTGTGATATTGAAGTAAATGGTGGAGGTGGTAGGAGGTTGGGACAAGGAGTGAGTTAAAAGTTCATCAAGCTTTCTTTTACTGTGGCCTAGCTAGGGTTATATTTCTTGATGGTAAGGTGCTCTGAGTCCAACAGTTTTGGAAGGTAGTAAACTATGCCAATAAGTGAGGTGTCCATGTTGAGTTCGGCATCAGTATGGTAACCTTTTGAGAATGCGGGCAGGAGGGAGATGACCACCAGATAGAAAGTGGAGCAGGTCAAGACTCCTGTGCCGATCTGAAGCAGTTCTGGAAGTCCCCTTTCAGGAGTGTAGTTGCACCGTTGTGTTTCCTTCAATGTCCTGAATTGATTCAAAACATTTTCCTTTATGGTCATTTTGATTCTGGGGAAGAGCCGAAAGTTGCAAGGTGCCAGATCAGGTGAATAAGGTAGACGAGGATACATTGTTGTATTTTCCCGAGCCTGCTTTCTTTCTGATCGCACCTGGCAGCACTATTCACTGTAGTTTTGATCGCTCTTCTTAAAGACACGAAGGAGGACTTCCAGCACTGTTTCAGAGAGTGGCAAGAATAGGGTAAGTGTGTTCAAGGAGAGAAGTAGCTTTAAAAAAATGGTACTGGGTCTTTTACTATAATTTTTCTAAAATTAAGCATTCACCATATATTTTGATTAGCTTGTGTACTTGCCTGTAATTCTCTCTGTGAGTTAGTAACATTGACCATTAAGTCACACACCATTAAAATGTACCTCTTTGTTTACAGCCATTTTCACTGGGCCCTAAGAACTCTAAGCAACCTGAATGGTTAGGATTCAGATATTCATCTAAGTTAGCTTCATACTGTGTGCCTCAACATGTGTTACCTAATCTTATGTTCTACTGTCTCATATTCCAGCACAATAAAACTTCTACTAGTAAATATTTTACCAGTAGGGTTTATGAGATTTTTAAGTTTTGTTCCTGAACAAATTGTCATAACAATCATACATAAAGTCTAGATTTTTAAAATCTGCCCCTGTATGTTCCTCAACCTTCTCTGAAATTTAGAGTATAATTATTTTTTGATTACATGTACAAACTCAACTAGACTTTCAACTTTAAGAGTAAACATTTTTCTGGGTCTACTGCTTAAATAAAGTAGATGGATTATCTCATTTTGTCTTGAAGGAAAATACATATATAGATCATTTAGTCACTGTTTTCAAAATACTTTACCATTATTTACTCTCAATAATTTCCATTTCACAGTAGCAGTGAAATTTAATTAAATCATACTCATCAAAATACAATTCTATTCATAAAATCAATGATAATTACCATCAAGAATAAAGATGTCATTATTATTGAGAAGTTTTATAGTAGTTTGGAAAAAATATCTTTCTGTTGTTGTTGTTGTATCACCTTCAATTAATGTAAGAGTCTCAAAAACTGAGGCCACATCTGTCATATCACCCTAGCATTAAAGCACAGGTTCTGAAATTAATAGTTCTCTCAGAATTCATTGAAAGTGTATATACTCTACTGTACTTGTAAAATGCTGGAAAATGCACAATAGGTAAATCCTATTAAAAACATATATTCTTTTCATTGTATAAGAAAGAAAACAGGATACCAACTTTTTGTGGTTGGATAGATGTCTGGAGATAATGATATTCTTCTAGTTGTCACAGCAGTCATAATAAAAACACTCATATACAAACTGCTTTACTTGTCATTTTTAATATGTAGTTCATAAAAGTTAACTCACCTGTTGCAGAATATCCTAGCATTTTGTAGATAAGCTTTTGGAGTAGGTAAACAGGCTCAAAGAACATATAAAGGTCTCAAGTATTACTGTTAATAATGCTGACAACTAGTAAGAAGGTGCTATCCTTAATAAAATTTCTGGATTATCTGAAATCTGGGGACTAACTAAAAGACCCAAGATACATATCAAAAATGAAAATTCTAAAACTGAGGATAACAGTGTAGAGTACTAGTACTCTTAACTTTTTGGTCCATGGACCTTTGTACTTTTATTTGTTTGTTTGCTTTTCTGAGACATAGTCTCACTCTGTAATTCAAACCAGCCTTGAATGCACTATAGGTAACCCAGGCTGGTCTTGAATTCAAGGTGAACCTCCTCCCTCAGCTTCAGAGTGCTTGGTTTTAGGTGTGTGCCACCAAACCTAACCCATGTGACTTTTTATATTTCAAAAAAATTACTGAGGAGTTTGCTTATGTAGGTTGTATCTATAAATATTTGCCGTGTTAGAAATAAAAAAATATAAACTTAAAAAATTATTAAAATAAATCTATGTTAATATTTTAACAAAAAGTTTTATTTTCTAAACAAAAATTTAATTAAAAAGTAGTGTTATTTTATATTTTTATACATCTCTTTAATATCTGGTTTAAGAAATATGGAAACAGCTAAAGTCTTATATCAGCTTCTATATTCAATCAGTTATGACATCATATAGCATAAAGCCTCTTGAAAAACCCATGGTACAACTGATTATAAAAGCAAAAAATTATAAACACAGTCCTACCATTGCTTTTAAAGTAGTTTTACCCCACCACCAAGTGGGGATCTCATTTTTGAGACCTGTTGGCATAGAAATTAAAATTCCAGATTTAGATTGAGAGTGCTTTGATCTGAATCCCTGCTCCTGGTCTTTCTCATATGAGCTTTGTAAAAGAGAGATATCTAGAATTTATTTAGCAT
>PVJX010015352.1:30757-42802 GCA_004027295.1 Dolichotis patagonum | reverse complement strand
GTTTCCCACTTTGTTCTTATTTCCCAGGATTGCTTTTGCTATTCTGGGTCTTTTCTGGTTCTATACAAATTTTATGGCTGCTTTCTCCAGTTCCATGAATAATACTGTTCATTGGGATGCCTTAAATCTGCATATCTATTTTGTAAGTATGACCATTTGTGCTGTATTGGTTCTGCCTATTTAGTATAAAATATCTCTCCATGTCCTAATGTCCTTTTCAGTCTCCTTTTTCAGTGTACTATAGCTTTCATTGTAGAAGTCTTTCACTTTCTTTGTTAGGTTAATTCCTAAATACTTAATTTTTCTTGATGCTATTGTAAATAGTATTTTTTCAAATTTCTTTCTCAATGAGTTCATTACTAATGTAAAGGAACAATATTGACCTTAGTGTGTTGATTTTATAGCCTGCTATGTTACTGAATTTAGTGATTAATTCAAAGCATTTGGTGGATGTTTTGTGTGTATGTATCTTCTATGTAGCAGATCACATCATCTGCAAATAATGGTACTTTCACTTCATTCTTTCCTATACATATTCCTTTTACTTCTTTTTCTTCCTAATTGCTTTTGCTAATGTTTCAAGTACTATGCTGTACAGGGATGTAGATAGTTGACATCCTTGTCTTGTTTCTGAATTTTTTCTTTTGTGGAGGGAGTTTTTCAACTTTCCCCCATTTAATATAATGTTGGCTTTCATTTTGTTATAAAAGGTTTTTTTATCAGATTGAGATAAGGTTCTTCTATACTTATTTTCTTTGGTGTATTTTTTACCATGAAAACATATCAAATTTTCTCAAAGGTGTTTTCTGCATCTATTGAGATTATCCGGTGACTTTTGTCTTTGTTCCTGTTTATATAATGTATTACATTTACTGATTTGTTGAGCCATCCTTACATCCCTAAGAAGAAGTCTACTTATCATGATGTATGATCTTTATGATGACTCATTGCATTTTGTTTTCCAGTAGCTTGATGAGGATTTTTACATCTATATTCATTAAAGAGATTGGTCTATAATTCTCTTTTTTGGTTGTGTACTTGTTTGGTTTTTGAATATGGGTGATGCTAGCTTCCTGAAATGACTTTGGAAAGACTCTTTCCCTTTCAATTTTGTTAAAGAGCTTGAGGCATATCACTGTAAGTCTCCCCTGAAGCTGTTGTAGAACTCACCAATGAATCCATCTGCACTGGAGTGTTTCTTAGTTTGCAGATTTTTGTGTTAGTTCTTCAGTTTCATTGCCTATTATTAGATTATGCAAAGTTTATAAATTCCCTTGATTCAGCTTTGGTAATGCATATACATCTAAGAATCTAGCATAGCAGCAAATCAGCATCTCCAAGATTGGAAGACCAGCTGCTGAAGTAAAACAACTTGGGAAAGAGAAGAAGGAAAGAGGTGGATCCCTGACACCCAGGCAAATTCTGAAGGCAAAACTGTAGCACATGGGGGCAGTAAGGTGACAGACCTCAGTGCATAAGGAGGAGGTGCCAAACTATACATTCTCCAAAACTTCCAGCTTGTTGGCAAACTGTACCTTATTTTGGACTCTTAGCTTGTGGCATGAGAGAGGAAGCTCAAGCCTACAGAGGTGTGGTGATGGCAGAGGGCCTTGGAGGCCTCCACAGAGAAATGCACCAGTGGAGTAGAGTAGTTAATGTTGTGAGATACAGAGGCTGGTAAGTGATTCCAATTTAAACAGCCCCAAGAGGGAGTGAACGACTAGACAACATGTTGGGGTGTGTGTCACCAAACCCAGGACTCCAAGCAGCCATGAGTTGGCTTCATCTCAGGGCTCCTGGTGTCGGGGTGAGGTGCAGCACTGAGAGAAGTCCAGCATTAGGGAGCTGAGGTCAAGCCAGCAAGAAATAGCCATAGTGCTGTGAACTGAACAACTCTGGCCACAAGGCCGCAACCAGAGACCAGGATCAGAGTGAACTTCTGCAGAACTGAATCAGGACCCAATCCTATTCCTATCACAGGCTTGCTGAGATTATATAGCATCTCACCCTAATCCTACTGCAGGCATGCGGGATCATATAATATGGTTCTGGGCTCTGTCCGCCTCCTTTGTCTATCAGTAACAGCAGAAGTGTATCCTGAAGTAGACACTATCACAAATAGTGGACCCCAGAAGATAACCACAGGCTTGAAATCACAAAGAAATCCCCCCTCTCTCTGACTATATATTCTTGTTTTATCATGAGTGTGAACACTCATTTTAGCCTCTTTTTTTTAGTTTAGTTTTTGTTTTTGTTTCTTCCTTCTTTGTTTTTGTCCTGTCTTCTTCACCAGCCTCCAAAAGTTTAGATAATCTTCCTGTGTTCTTCAAATTTATTTTTGATGTCTTTCTCTTCTTCTATTTCTCTATTTTTCTTCCTAACTCTTTTAAATTTTCTTCTTAGAGTGTAGACTCACTCAATAGAGGTAGAATTTACTGTCTATAATTTTCTGGTTTGTTTTAGACTTTTTGTTACATAACTATAAATCTTGTTCCTATAGTTAAAGTTGCCAGTTTGTCATTTTCAAGGCTGTGCTTGATTCTGTTATTATTACCGATCGTATTACTTTAGCCAAGGTAACACAGTTGTTCTAATCAGTTGTTCTTCCTTCTGCACCAAGACCAAGACTGTCTGAGAGTCATAAATAATACTATGGCCCAGTACCAAAGAATCAGAGGCTAGGTCAAATAGGCAGCAACTAATAATTATCCCTAATAATTGAAGGGGTAGGATGTTGCAATAGATTCAAATGACAAAAGACAGATACACCTAGAAGACATCTCTGAAAAGTAGTTATTTCTAAGGAGTATTCATACAAGTAATAAAGATGGCCACCTTAAGCAATTTACAAGCATCAATGCAGAAAATTTTAAAAAGAATACAAAATAAGAAGTCATGGAAGGAAGGTACAACCACAGACCTACCCCTTGCTCAAGGAAAATGCAGGGGGCAGTCAGAGAACAGATCAAAAGCCACTCATCTAAACTCTCTGAAATGTTAACAGCAGAAGTAAGGAAGTAGATGAATGAAGCTTTAGGAAAAAAAAAATTGAAAATAATTTCTCAGAAAACTAATAAGATGATGACCATAATGAAAGACATGGTCAGTGAATCTAGAGTAGAAACAGATAAAAAGAGAGAGAGAGAAAGAGAGAGAGAGAGAGGATCTTAGGAAAATGATGAAAAGTATGAATGTTCAACATTTAAAAGAAATGAAATTCATGAAACAGCTTCAAACTGGAGATTAAAACTTCCACTGAAAGTATGTGCAGCAGAATCAACCAATATGAGGACAGAATATCAGCCTTAGAAGACAAGTTCCTAGTTACTAATCGTGAAAAGAAAGACTTCAAAAATAGCAAGGCAACATGAAAATGCAATCCAAAAAGGCTAGATAATGCAAAGAAGAATAATGTAAGATTGGTTGGAACTAATGAAAAAGCAGGAGATAGAGCAAATGACATTAAAAATAAACTGTTCACAGAGGTAATGGTAGAAAACTTATCAAATGTAGAAAAAGAACTTGATGTACTACTAAGTGAGGCATACAACTAGCCATGATCCTATATATATATATATATATTCATCAGGATTCCAGATTCTTGTACTATTCAGTATATCAAGAGCTGTTAGAGAACACAAGCAAATCACCTATAAAGGAAATCCCATCAGAACCACAGCAGACTTCTTAACACAAACCCTTAAATCAAGAAGAACTTGGAGTGAAGTATTTCAGTCCCAAAAAGAAAACAACCTCTAATCAAGACTGATATATCCACAAAACTTTCTTTCATAATTGATAGAGAAATAAGACACTTCAACAATAACAAACATCTGAAAACATTCATGAGCACTAAATCAGCACTTTAAAATGCTCAAAAGGATATTCTAGTAAGAGATAACAAAGGCTACAATTCTATGAACACCAATAGAATGAATTCACCAGGCAAGGCAAGTAATTAAAGGGAAAACAATATGATAAGGATAAGTAAATACATATCAATGTAAATGGTCTCAATTCACTAATAAAAAGAAACACATTGTCAGAACGGATCAAGAAACAAGATCCAACAATATACTGCATACACAAAACACATTTAACTCAAAAAGAAATCCATAGACTGAAAGTCAAAAGATGAAAAGCAATACTCCATGCAAAATGAACCCAGAAAAAAAGCAGGAGTAGCTAGTCTATTTGTATACAAAATAGATTTCAAGCCAAGACTGAACAAGACAGACAAAGATGGTCACTATTTACTTGTTAAGGGAACAATCCAAGAGGAAGAGATAACAATCATAAGTATATATGCACCAAATACGAGTGTACCCAGCTATATGAAACAAATATTAACAGACATAAATAATGAAATAAGTACTAATATAATTTTAATAGGGGACTTCAATACCTCACTGTCATAAATAGACAGACCAACCAGACAAAAAAAAATCAACAAAGAACTATCAGAACTGAATCAACCCTTTGAACAAATGGACTTACTAGATATATAGAGTGTTCACCAAACAACATCAGAATACATTCTTCTCAGCTGCACATGGGACTTTCTCTAAAATACACCACATACTAGTTCATAAAATATGCTTACATATGCAAAAGAAGTGAAATTATCTCAATCATATTATCAGGCCATAGTACAATGAAACTGGAAACAAATGGCAAAAGAAATCACAAGAACTTCATAAACACCTGGAAATTAAAAAACACTCTCCTGAATAACCAATGGTTTGCAGATTAAATTAAAGAAGAAATTGGTCACTTCCCATAATTAAATGATAATGCCAGTACAACATACCAGAATTTAAGGGATATAAATAAAGCAGTCCTCTGGGGGAAGTGTATAGTGGTGAATTCTCACATCAGAAAAACACAGCAAGCTCAAATAAAAAAACCTAACATTGAACCTCAAGCTACTAGAAAAAGATGAGCAAGTTAAACCCAAATCATATGTGAGAGAAAAAAATTATAAAAATCTGAGAAAAAATTAATGCAATTGAGGCTAAGAAAACAACACAAAGAATCAGTGACTCAAAGAACTGGTTCTTTGAAAGATTAAATAAAATAGCTAAACCCAGAGCTAATCTTATCCCAAAAAGGAAAGACTCGAATCCATGCAAATAGAAATTAAAAAGGTAAAATCATAACAAATCCTACAGAAATCCAGATCATCACTGCCTGCTTTATAAACCTGTACTCCTATAAGATGCAAAAAAGGAAGAAATGAATAGATTCCTAAATACATAAGAATTACCGAAGCTGAATCAAGAAGATACAAAATTTTAAATAACCCAGTATCAGTCAATGAAATTGAAGATGTAATTAAAAACTTACTAAAAAGAGAAAAACCCAGGTCCTGATGGATTTACTGCTGAATTCTACAAGAAATTTAGAGATCTAATGCTACTACTCCTCAAACTCTTTAATAAAATTGAAAGGGAAGTAATATTCCACAACTCATTCCAAGAAGCAAGCATTACCCTGATATCCAAGCCAGAAAAGGATCCAACCAAGAAAGAGAACTACAGGTCGATGTCCCTAGAGAATATAGATAAACAAATCTTCAATAAGGTACTGGCACACAGAATACAATAAATCATCAAGAAGAGTATATACCATCATCAAGTAGGATTCATCCCAGCAATGCAAGGAAGGTATAACATATGCAAATCAATCAGTGTAATGCACCATACTAACAGAACAAATGACCAAAACTATATGATCATCTCAATAAATGCACAAAAAGCATTTGACAAATTTCAACACTCATTCATGATATATACATATTTTAAAAAACTACAGAATATTGGAACAGACGGACTTTACCAAATTTGATAAAAGCCATCTATGACAGACCTACAGCCAACATCATACTAAATCTTTCACTCTAAAATCAGGAACAAGACAAGAACATCCACTATCACCACTCCTATTCGATATATTTATGAAAATATTAGCCAGAGCAATTAGACAAGAAAAAGAAATGAAAATGAAAACAAAGCTTTTGTAAATAAGGAGGGGAAGAGAAGTTGAAGGGTGGGGAGGCAATTGGGAATAAAAGAAGAATCAACAGATATTATGTACAGGTACAAATTCGTTAGTATGTATGAAGTCTATCAGTAAAACTAATTAAGGAATCTATTTGCTCTGAATTCTCCAATATATTGGTATACAAATTTCTAAAAGTTGTTCATCATCTTTTTTTAATTTTATCTGTATCTGTTGTGAGTTCACATTTTTTATTTCTAATTGCATTGATTTGGGTCTTTTTTTCTCCTTTTTTGGTTAGATTGGCTAAAGATTTGTCTGTTTTATTTATTCTTTCAAAGAACAAACTCCTCAATTCATTGATTCTTTGTATTACTTTTTATCTCAAGTTAATTGATTTGTGCTTTGCTGTTTTATAACTTTACTTCCTGTACTATGTTTAGGTTTGGATTATTCTTGTTTTTCTAGAAACTTGAGGTACACTGTTAGGGTATTTATTGGGAAATGAAATGTTTTTGTAATGTGGGCATCCACAGCTATAAACTTCTCTCTTAAAATTTCTTTTTCTGATATCTGGTTTTGGCATTGTCATTTAGTTCTAGAAAATATCTTACTTCTATCTCCTTCATGTCTTTTCCAAACCTTATTTTTAAGCTGGGGTAAATGTGTTATTGGTCCAAGGATAGACAAGCAAAACAATAAAACAGTAGAATTCAGAAACAGAAACATACCTATACAGACTTGGCTTCTAAGAGATAACACTATAGACTAGTGAGTGGGTAAAAGATGATCTTTTAATAAATTATAATGAAGCAGTTGGGTGAAAATTAAAAATGAAAGTCAATGAACTCCTAGCTGACATCATATGTGAAAATCAGCTCCAGAAGGATTATAGGGTTGATTATGAAAAACAAAGCTACAAAGCTTTTAGAATACACAGACCTTCATGACCCTGAGGTTGAAAATAATTTATTGAATAAGATGCAAAAAACAATATCCATATTGAAAACATCTGATAAATTTTACTGCATTAAAATTAAGGATTCCAGTTTGTCATAATATACTAAATTTCAAGTGAAAAGACCAAGCTATAAAATTACACAAATTATATGAAAAGCATATTTTTCAGAACAGGTTAAGAATACCTACAAATCAAGTTATAAAAGACAGAAGAAAAACCAAATAAAATGGGGAAAAGAATATTCATAAAGACATCTCACAAAGAATAAATCTAAATGGTTACTAAGTATGTTTAAAAGTGCTCAACATCATTAATAATCAAGGAAATGAAAACAGAAACCACTGCAGAATATCACTACCATATACACATCAGGTTGGCAAAAGATTAAAAGTTCTGGCCAAAATATAATGGGAGTAAAACTAATTCATAGGAATATAGTTTAACATTACATACATATCCCCAGTGACCCAGCAGTCCCCAGAATAGAAAAACTTGTATATATGTACACCAGGATGAGGGTAAGTATTTTTATACACATGTCTGTAATAACCAAAAGAAATTACCCAAGTATGCATTAGCAGTGCAATACATATATTAACTGTGGCATATTACCACAGTGGAAAGATAAACAGAAATGAAAGTGACTGTCAGACATGGTAGCACACTGAGGCAGAAATATCATGAGTTCAAAACCAGCCTGGGCACTTAGTGACACCTTACCTTAAAGAAATACAAGCAAGAAATGAAAAAAGGCAAATGAAAATAAATGACAGCTACCAATAATATGAATGTCTTAGCAAGTATATTGACAAAATACTACATGAAATATGATTCTATTTATATGATGATAATGTCAGTGACACCCAGTTGATAGTCAACTTGTATCTGAAGATCAGAAATGATTATCTGAGATTAAAGGTAGTAGTTCCCTCCATGGGAGTGGGAGAAGACTATTACCTTAGAGACCAAGGCAGCTCCTCAAAGGCTAGCTGCATCTTATTTCTAGATCTAGTTGTAAAGTAGCTATTTGCCTTATAATTAATCATAGCACTGTACATCTGTCTTATACACTTTTCTCTGAGCATATTTCACAATTTTTGAAAGGTTGTAAAATCACCCACCTCTATAATTGTCAAGATTTCTTTCATTTCTGTCTCCTTGTTTTTCTGTTTTGTTTTTTTTTCATACAGACTCCAAAGCAGAAAGTTATCACTGGGTTAAAAGAGGAACTTAAGGGAAACAGACTTTATGACATCTGTCAGAGTCAACAGGTAAAGCCACCTACCTAACTACTCCCACCTAATAGGCACCACTTAAAATCAGATCTCTAGGAAAAGCTGAAAATAGCTAAGAGTCACCCTCTTCCCAAATTGCCCCTTTAGCTCTGTGGGAGAAAGAGGCAATTTATGCTTGGGCACAAGGTATGTGTGAGTTTTTCCCAGGAGAGGCAGAGGCCAGAGGCCAAGCCCTAACCCAAACTACACCCAAATGACAGTTGAATATCCTTATTTGAGAAAGAAAAAATAGTAACCTCTTCTCAGTAACTGATTCTCTTCAATGCTTTACAGAGACATTTGAGTAAATAACAAACTATCTAGCCAAAGTAGGATGCCAAAATCTTCAGTTCTTCAGTTCTTATCTTCTTTAACAGAAAGTTTACCAAATTAGTGGTGTGTCCGAAACTTGGGTTCTGATCACAATATTCTGTTCACTCAGAAAGTAGAACAAATTGGCTTGATTCAATCAGCAAGTAATTACTAAGCAAATGACACAGTTTTGGCTTCTTTGCTAACAATGGAGGTAACAACATTGAAAGACAAGGTCTTACCAGGAAAGGTTCTTTAGACAATAGTCACACACAAACTAGTCATTAACATACAGCAAGAAGAATATTAAAGCAGATTTTTAAGTTCAGGGACAGCACTAGAGAAACAATTAAATTAAAGAAGCCACAATCAAAGGAATAACACATTCAATGATCCAAAAATGTTTGAAGATGGTCAGTTAATTGGATAGAAAGTCATAAACTTTAAAACTCTAAATCTAATGCCTTTGAAATCCCTGACAGGTGCTAACGAGACCCCTCTGGGCAGAATTCTTTCTGATGACATCTGTGCAACACCCAAAACAACCTATTGAGTAATTCTCAGCAGTAAGTTTGCTATTTCTATTTTTGTTATTTTGCTAAATTTATAAATCAATCAGTTTGATGGTAGATTCAAAGAGATTGTGTATCTTTTCTAATGGTTAGGTTTTAAAGCCTGCACTTGAAAGGGAAATCTTCATTATAGTCAAAAATATCTTTCAAGAAAAATCTTTGTTTCATCCATATGTTACAGCATGTATTAATTTATGCATATACAAACATATATAATGCTTCTTAGGCACATTTAAGTACAAAAGCAACCAAGCTAGACTTAAAAAAGGAGAGGTTGAGTCTCAGTAAAGAAATCTGGGCTCTAAAATTATTAAATTAAATAATTTAATTATCAAATTCTTAACAGTGAATGGAAGATGGTTGGAGAATCCTTCAGGGTTCTATCCTGAGTGCTTAGTATATTCCATATTGTTTTAAATTTACCCTCTCTGACTTTAATTATGTGTTATTGAAAGTTAATTTCAAAGAGGATTAGATTCCTAAGTCAGCATGTAATGACATGTGCGCGTCCCCATGCTGGGTGTCTTCCTCATGAATACAGAGGGAACAAGAGCAGTCACTTAGGTAATATTTCCCTACCACTTCCATTGAATGAAGGTAGGTGGATGCAGTTAAAGTCCGTTTCTAGAAAGGGATGCCTATTCCCTGAAAGAAAAAACTTAAAGTAGATTCAAGACATTTTACATCTACATGAGTCATAGAAATATATGAGGACAGTGGAGGAGCTATTTCAATTCCCAGCCAACAGGAATAAAGGATGTGACATAAAGAAAGGGAAGCTGACAAAGAATAGACCTGTCTTTGAGTTTCACTTCTGCTATTGAGAAAAACATTTTAGCTTTCTGTGGTCCATGCTTAGCTACTGTGAATGGAGGCTTGCAGATAACTTTAAAAATATGATCCCATCTACCTTGAATAGCTTCATCCAAGTAACTCTATCTTTCTATCCCTCAATATCTTCATTTGTAAAAGAAGGATGATAGTTTCTAGCTCAAAAGATGTTGCAAAGATTAAATGTTTTAAAAGAAAAATAAATAATTACAGGAGAGAAGACAGTCTGGCAGTAAAATAAGCCACCATATAAGAATATTATTTCTGTTATTAAGCTGTGATTCTTTCCCCCTATGATTTGAGAGTCAAAGAATACACCCCAACAGAATGTGTCAGAAGCTACAAAATGGTTATCAGTGAATTCAACATTTTCTAAGTTCCTAATGACTATACATATGGGAGGGTATACACTCCTCCCCTGCACCAAAATGCGCACATTCCTTTTAATGCACCAAAATGATAGATGTTCACTTTGTCCACAAAAGAAACAGTTAAGATGTCATATCTTTACAGCAGAGAGGCAACTCAGTGTTAAGAGTCAAGCACTCTTCCCCACCACAATTTATCTCCCTCTAATGACATGAAGACTGGGAAGCAACCTAATCAAGGACAACCTGTTTGCAAATGAACAACAAATTTCCATTGTAAACGCTCAGATTTCATTGTAATGAACCTGCATGAGACACAGCTATTCCCTGGCCTGCATCAATGCCTTCAAAATAGCCTTATCAGAGAGTCAGACTAAATAAATTACTCTCAACGCCCCTGCTAACCCTGGAATGCCACAATCCCATTGGCTAGGAATACATACAAAACACAGCAAGCCAAATGGAAAATAAATAATTGACAGAGATCTATTCAGGATATTTGCTCAAAACTATGTGGTGAGGGTCAAGGCTGGAACTTTATATTTCATCAGCCACTTTCTCTGCCCTGGTATAACTGCTTTCATCTGTTTAATTTGCTTTTTAATACTGGCTTAGACTCACTTTTCTGGGCTGGTTTATTTCCCCAGATTCTTAATTTTCACCTTGCTCAAATAAACCTCTTTCTTGCCTTTCCAAACTAGTTTAACCAAATCCTTGTCTCCTTTTTCTATAGACATTATGTTGCACTTTGGTTTTTCAGTATCTCCAGCTTTTTCTGATTGCAATTACTGGCTACCCTGTGCCTTTGAGATTTTAATTTCAGCCTCCACTTAAAAAAAGAAAGAAGTAAAAAGGAAAAAAAGGATGATATTTAATCCTTCCAATTAACATTTTGCAAGAGCAATCACTCCATGTCTCCAGTCTGTGTGAGGCTGGGGGAGAAATATAGGGCCACATTACATCATACAGTGGCTAAAAAGAAACACTTTGAGTGGTGTCACTGGGGACATTCCCTGCAAAACCAGAATGTCTAGTCACTTTGACCTACAGCAAAAAAGTATCAAATAACTAGGACAAGTGCTAGTGCAAACAACTGATCGCCATTTAGACCCTAACGTAGCCAGTGGGTACATGGGGCCACATTCAAACCTACTAATTAAAACGCAGTCTGGGAAAAGAGAACAGTGGAAGCTCCCCCACCCCATTTTCTTTTCAGTTTTCTTCTTCCTTGACCCCTTCTCAGGACCTGAGAACTTAGGTAACAGCATTCCGCGCCAATTTGCAGAATTCCCTCCTTACAAAATCAGCGGAATCTTTTCTCCCTGAGAAAGGTGAAACCACTGGCTCTTTTGCCTCACGAACTGCGGCAGCTGGGAGCCAGACTCCTGACAACCTGGTGGGCGAGGCTCCTTTCCTGCCAACACGTTTATGGTTTGCACAGAGAAAATAATAGCACTTTAGCGGGCAACAGAAAATCCCTAGTCAGCAACCAGGCACCCTTCTGCACAAACAATTGCTCTAAAGAGCGGTTGACAACTTGAAGCTCACCCAACTCCTCTGGTTGGATGAGATTAACAGGTAAATCAAGGCAGTGATTAAGAATACAGTAATAATAAAATAGCTAACATCCTGCTGCCCTAAAGCTGTGACAGTTCCTGCATTAAGCAGTCAGGGTGCGTTAGCTTATTTAAAGCTTGGGAAGCTTGGGAACTCTAGGAAGAGCTTCA
>PVJX010015352.1:0-30657 GCA_004027295.1 Dolichotis patagonum | reverse complement strand
GCTGACAACTTTACCATTAGAGGAAGGAAAACAGACATGCCACTCTGTTTGGAGCAATGTCTGAATGTGGGCTGGGAGATGGAAAGTGCATTATAAAACCACAGGAACCAGAGCCAGCACCACCCCAAGAAGCTTGGAGACTCTCAGGCATGGAGAATGTTCTGGGTGTTTTCTCTGCCTGTCTCTACAGACTGTTGAAAAGTAGGCTCGAATATAGTAAGTGCTCCCAAAAGACAGAGCCATTTAGGAACTTTTCCCTAAATTTCCACTTTTCTGCTTTTTATTCTACAAGGTTGAAAAAAATGTAGGCTCCATAGTTCACTCAGAGCAGAGATCAAACTCCTGCTCTGCTAGTGATAGCTAGGTACTTTACCTGTCTGACTTACAATGTGCTCATCTCAAAAACTGAAATATTGATTGAAAAGAGCAAAGAAGATAATGTATATTAAATGCTTACTATACTTACAAAGCATTAAAGGATATAATCCTCACTTCCAACATTGAATAATATTTGCTCTGAATGAATAAAGGATATCTGATAAAATATAATGTTTTGAAACTTTCAAAAAACTTTCATAAAATCCCATACCTGTGGTTCCTTTGGGTCACACGGCATCAGAGAACTCACTATCTCACAGTTTTGGAATGTGTTTAAAACTAGGAAAAAAAGATTAGGACAATTATATGCTTCACTACATCAAAAATTACTCATTTTGGGGTTCCCCCAGGGATTTGTTATTTGAGTAATATTGCTTAGTGCCTTAATAGATAACCTAAAAAGTAAATTTTAAAATGCCTGCCAGCCACACAAAGAGTTTCTAGGCAGTAAAATATCTATCAAAATGATAAGGCTAACCATCTGACCTAATATTTAAGACTTGTGAGAGCCCCAACTAAAATTTCAGTTGTTGACTCTACCAGACCTGAATTTGGATCCTGCACTTGGTAAGTAATCCGAATTATTCTTGCCTTCATGCCTCCATTTCTTTACTTATAAATTTGTAACCCTAAGAGCGCCTGTTCGAAAGATTACATGAGATAATGCACGTGGAATCCTCCACTAGTACTGTGCCCAAATATACTAAATAAATACTACTTGCTAGTGCACAGTGATGGTGGTAAGTGGACAGCAGTGGTAAGATGGCCATAATGGTGATGGTGATGACGGCCAGTGGTGAAAGTGGTGGTTACAATGAAGGCTATTTCCAGTAGTGGTATGGTACTCATGATGATGGTGATGGTGATGGTAATGGTGATGCTGCTTCTGGCAAAGTGCTCTCAACCATGTTTCCATCTTCCCTGAGTGTTTTCTGCCAGAAGTGCTCTTTATTTGATAAACACTCATATTTTACCCTGAACTTCAGAAAAATCTCTTCCATGTAGCCTGTCCTTGCCTCCAACATAGAATGATCACTTCCAGTCTAGTGCCCATGCTATATCTATCCTAGTGCCTGTAATTCACTATTATATTTTGTATGTGTATGCCTAACTGTCCTATTAGATTGTAAGCTCGTAATGCAGAAAATTTGTTTCTTAATCTTTGCATATCTGGTGCCTAGTGCAATATCAAAGACACGAGTATTTAATTAGTGCTTGGGGGAATAAGGGATGAAAGAATGAATGAATGGTCCGTGAAACAAGGGATGTTATAAGAAAAGCAATGTGTACAAGGCTTGTTTCTACATTTCAAGAACAGAACACACAAGGAAAAGGCCCAATGTACTAAATTTGGAAGGTAAGGGACATGGAGGAGGAATGGTGAGGTTTCCGTTCCTAGACTCATGGAGAACATGGAGAAGCTAAGCAAGTACCTACTCTCATAATAACAGGACACTAAGACTCTGACTTATAACCTGAAGTTAGAAGTATTACTGAAGCAATAAAGTCAAGTATTGCTTTCATCATAAGTGAATATGTGCCTCCAAAAACTAACTCAAGGGCCGCCCCAGGGGGAGAACCAGCCAGCGTCTCCCAAGATCCACGCCATGTTGGAACTTAGGACGCAGGGAAACCAAACAACCCGCTTGCCTCCCTGGTAAGCAGCCCTGAGCCTACCAGTGCACGGGCTGAGAATCAAACATCCCACCTCCCCTCCCCATTAGCAAATGGGAGCCAGAGGTCTGAGCATCTCTTGGGAGGCTGACCGTATGCAATATAGCAAATAAGGGGAATTTCCTTCTACCATCTCCTTGAAGGCAAATATTTTTATCACTCTTTTGCTTTGTTCTGATTAATTGTATTGCTCTGTTCAATATTCTGTTTTGATAAGTTCTATAATGTTCTGTATTTGGTTTGATTTTGCTGTACCTGATTGAAAAAACAACTATTGTAAAGATATCAAGATACACTATGGCACCTATTACTGTTATCCTGGTAACCTGTTGTGACATTCTGTACCAATTTCACTGCACTGTCTCAATTGGCTTTGTTCTGTCTTGTTCTGTTGTATTTCACTGCCTTCAAAATAATAAAAAAATTTTTAAGAAAGCTGATTCAAGCTTAAAAAAATATGAATGGGCTTTCTAAAAGTTGAAAAGAAAGCCAGGGATTTAGCTCAGTGGCATAAGCACCTGCCTTGCAAGCACAAGGTTGTGAGTTCAATCCCCGGTACCAAAATAAAAATAAAAAGTTGAAAAGAAGCCACTAATGGTTGACCCAATTTTTTTAATGTTTCCATTTAATTCAATAAATAATTGGAAAGTGCCTGCTCCTAAGGTTGAGACTGAAATACAAACATGAAAAATACAAACATGAAAATACAGTAGCTCTGCTCCTGAGGAAGCTTATATTCTTGAGGGAAGACAGAGGTAAACAAGCACTTACACAGTGTTTCTCAAGTCATACAAGGTAAGAAGCTTTTTTTACTATTTAATTTCCTTTTTTTTTTTTTGAAGCAGTCTCACCATGTGGTTCAGGCTAACCCTGAAATCACTAGGTAACCCAGGCTGGCCTCAAATTTGTGGCAGTCTTCCTTCCTCAGCCTCCCCAGTGCTGGGATTATAAGCATGGGGCATCACAACCAGCCTATTATTTAATTTCCAGTGTGCCACAGATGATACTTTTAAAAAAAAACTACTAAAGCTAAAATTATATAACCATATAAAAAATCCAAGCCCTAACCTTTCATAATTATTGATCTACACATAAAATTACTCTCAAATTGCTGTTACTAAGCATGCTTACCACCAATTTCTATACTCCACTCATTATGAAATAGTAATGATTTGCAGACCAGCAATGATCTACAAGCTACTTTTTGAGTACTATTGCTAAATTAGTTGTTTTAACTGAGACAACAATAGAAGAATAGGACAAGAAGTTTGTAAGTACACAAAAATTATTTGAGAACCAAGCCTACTTGATGGGTATACTTATCCATCAAATTTATCTACTCCTCAGACTAAAAACTATTTTTCTTCTTCCTAAAAACATGGCCCATATTTACCACCTCCTCATCATGCCAGAACTATTTCATAACCTAGAACAGAAAAGAATCTCCATGCTTTTTCATACTGTCTTATGATATTTATATCCTGCAATGTGAGAAGCTATTTATTTTCTTTTCCATTAGATTTTAAGCTCTTCAAGGACAAGAATGTTATCACACTTACCTTTATATCTTCTACTAAAATCTACTAAAATCTGTAAGAATAATAAGTACTCAATAATTGCTGGCTAAGGCAGGACAAAAAATGAAGTAATGAATAAGCAAGTGCCTCCCCCCAAAAGGCTATTGAGATGTACTGGTTTAATTTATTTGATATCAAAGGTCAATTCTTCCTTTTATATTTAAGCTGCTGGAATCACTTCATTTTTCTATATTTGGTCCACATGTGAAATTCCAACCAACATCAAATGAAAGTTTGATTAAACAGACTAGGAACTGCATGTGTGATGGATGTCAACTCCCCCGGGGTGGATGTGGGTCTGGAAACCAGAAGACTTGACACTAAAGAACTGAACGCTCTCCCCAAAAGCCCATGCCCTATGCTCAGAGGAAACATGATGTGTACCTCACCTCCAAAAAAGAAACAACTCAGCTCAAAGACCCATAGGTATCTGGATCATATCATCATACCTGAGCCAGTGCTTTATGCCATAAGTGTCTTCCTCTTTTCAGTATTATGTTCACTCCCTGATGCTGAGAAAAAGAGAGAGAGAGAGACAGTCAGAGAGTGAGTGAGAGAGAGAGAGAGAGAGAGAGAGAGAGAGAATGAATTCTGAGGTATTACAAAAATATCTCCAACCTAATGAGGCAAAAAAGTTTCAGTTTCCAAGATTATTCTAGCTTCTCAGAAGCTCTTGTTGCCCTTGAAGCTGGTTTCCTGGAGCAGCTAAGATTCCCAGGATTCTGCAAGCAGCTAGAGTTATCTGGTGAGTGATCAGAAGGCTCCTGGGAGGTGGCCTAGCTGGGATTCCTTCCAAACTGTGTCTGTACCACCTGTAACTCTTCACTACATGTGCTTGCCAGAAGATCATCCCAAGCCTGGGGGGATGGGAAGAGCTGCCATTCCAGAAAGAACCACCAGTCAGCTTCGGCAGCAGAAAGACGTCCTTGTGCACTGGAAGGAGTCAGGGCTCCCAGCTAAGGGCGCCTCGCCAGCTCTGGTCTGCAGATCCAAGACTTGTGCCCGTGGAACCTGCCCCAACTTGCCCAGGAGCGGGAGAGCAGCCAGGGAAAGATGGGAAAGGTGCTCATGTTCTACCTCCTTCCAGTTCCAGCCCGCTCCAGGCACCTTTGAAGTTGTGGGCCAGAAGGCACGGCCAGTACTGCTGTGGGGTTTTTTCCTGTGAGCCTCTGGAATTCAGCTTCTTTTTCTGTCTCTGGCAGGCAGACCAGGTAAATCAAAAGGCAGGGCTTTGGAAGCAGATAAACCTCAGTTCAAATTCTGACTGCACCATCCACTGAGTTTATAAACCCGAGGAAGTGATTCAACTTCTCGGAACCTTGAAGTTCTTATTTGTGAAATAGCATTAATCTAGCCTAAAGTTTTTCAGCCTCAGTACTGTTCACATTTTGCGCTGGATATTTTGTTCTTGTGTTTGCTTTTTTGTTTTGTTTTGTTTTGGTGTTTTGAGGGTCTCACTATGTAGTTAAGGCTGGTCTTGAACCCACTATGTACACTAGGCTGGCCTTGAACTCACAGTAATCCTCCTGCCTCAGCCCCCTGAGTGCTGGGATTACAGGTGTGCACCACCACACCTGGCTACACTGGATGGCGTTAGATGTGTGTGTGGTGGGGGGAACCACCCTGGGCATTCCACTATGTTTAATACAATCTCTGGCCTACTCAACAGAGGCCAGTAGCACCCTTCCCACCAGGTGCAACAACAAAAAATGATTCCAGACATTGGCAAGTGGGCACTAAAGAACCTCTAGTTGAGAACCACTAATCTAATTTAATCCATAGAGTTCTTATTTAATACATATTATTGCAAATACAGAGTCCAGTACCTATGAATGAATGCATGCATGAAAAGCACTCAAGAATCATTAGCTTCCATAGCAGATTCCATTACTGCCCCACCCACATGCCTTCAGCATTCACTCGGGCACACTAATGGTCCTTTCCCATGGCTACCCAGGGCTCTCCAGCCTTAGCTACAGTGAGTCTGTGCATAAAGCAAATTGAAAGCTGGTGCCAGTACAAGTAAATTCATAGATACTGAGTTGGTGGATAAACACTCTACCTACCTAGTCCCTGTGATAAGCTAGTTCTGAAGTGTGTTCTACATGGTCCCCAGAAATCCCCAGTGAGGTCAGACTCCATTGCCCACAATGGTAACTGGTGGTGAAACACCCACCCTCCCTATCTCATTTTCCTACTCTCCCATAGATATCTCCTAAGATCGTTTCCCAGGCAATGCACAATTACCTTTATGTGTCATGCATTTCCTTTGGTAACTTAATAAATAAAAGTTATAACTCTTATGTCTATAAATGTCTTCCCCTGATGATTCATTATACTTATTACTTCTTACCCAGGTCATGATGTTTCAGAATTTCTTTTCAAAAGCCTATAAATAAGCTCCTGCTCTATGCTGGAAACTACTGGATATAATGATCGACACATGCCAGGTGGTCTCAGTGCAGCATAGAAAGGAAGAGTCTAGGATTTATCATTCCTCACCTGGCCCCAAGTCCAGTCTAGCCTCCATATTGTTGCCACACAATTTTCTTCTAAAGGCACACCAGATCGAACTGGATGTGAATCAGCAGCCTTGCCCATTGCTGTAACCTTGGTGCCTGAGTTGATACATGGCACATGGCAGAGACCCAGTAATATTTGTTAAATACTAAGTGAATGCCACTCTCTCACTTAAACTCTTTAGATGCTGTTGAAGTCTGGATCTTATACATTCCCCAGAGGCCAAGAGTTAAGGCTCAGCTGCCATCCTGTAGTGCTGTTAGGAAGGGGTCAGAACTTCCCAACAGAACATGGATCCTGGTAGAAGAAGTCAGATTGTCTGAGGCATGCCCTTGAAGGAGATGTTAGGGCCCTGTGCCTCCCTCCTGGCTACCATAAGGTGGGCAGCTAATCCACCATGAGATTCTGCCACGATGTGCTGTCTCACCACAGACCCAAAGGCATCAGGGCCAAGCAACCAGGAATGGAAATCTCTGAAACCATGAGCCAAAATAAACCTTTCCTCATCTTATCTTGTTTTTCCCAGGTGCTTTATTGCAGTGGCAGAAAGCTGATTCACACAGATGCTTTCCCAGAGGGTAAGTAAAGGACAAAGATCAAACACTTTTAAATGGTGCATAAGGTAGAAGTTTCATGAGTTAGTCTCTGCTTCCCTTTCCAATTTCATCCCTCACTACTTAACCAGCCTTCCTTTTCTAAAAGACATGCAAACATCCTGTATTTTAGCCATCCCGTTACTTGTGATTCTTGTAAAGATGTGTTCCTACTATGGCTACACTTTGGCATATTCTCCCCTTCTGAACTTGGGCTGTCTTTTCCCTGTTGGTGTCAGGAGTTCCTCAAGACGCAACTGAACTCCAATTTCCTTTGTATGGTCTGCCCTAATTCCTGGGAGTGAAGATGGTCTTTTTCTGCTCTCATTACACCACTTTAATATTACATTTGCCCAGTAATATGCCCTATGGGGGGGGGGGACAGAAAGAGAGAAGCCGAAAGAGAGAGAGAGAGAGAGAGAGAGAGAGAGAGACAGAGACAGAGAGAGAGACTAGAAATAAGGGGCTATATCTGCCATATCTTTGTTTTGTAGGTATCCTCAATGTCCAACTTATTTAAGAAAATAGGTACTTGTGAATTAATGAAAGTCCTTGGTGTTTGTGTGTAGCAGTGCTTAAGAAAAGTTTCTGTTACCCTTATTCCCCCAAATCAACAACTGGCTTCTGTAGGAAGAGAATATTGGTGAATCCCGGGAAGTTCCTAAACATTAACCACCCTCGTAAAGACAAACCACAAGAATATCATGAACCTAAGCCCCCTACTGTTTATGCTTTGGCTAAACTAATGATAGGAAGAACCTAATGTCTTCACCATGGAATGATGTGACATGCCACCCCAGTCTATCAAGAAGACTCAGTATGTGAGCACAAACTCCTCCTGTGTTGAATAACCAGGTGGAGGGCTTTCATGAGAACTCAGAAGGAGCATTTTGGAAGTGGTGCCTTTCAATGGATTGAGTTCTTTCAACCAAGAAGAACTTCAATATGGAGCTTGAAGAACTTCAAGATGGAATGGTGATGAAGTCGACTCTAATTCGGCATCAGGCCTTAAATCTTGCAGCTTGTGCTTAATACTAGTGAACTGATTTCATGAAAACAGAAAGTAGTAAATGAAACAAAAATGTACTGATTCTTCTCTAAAGAGTCAATCAATTCTCCACCTAAACTATCTTCAGAGAGAAGGAGCTACCTCAAGTACAATGACCCCTCCCTACCTCCCTACACACTTCCAGTTCTCACCTAAACTATCTTCAGAGAGAAGGAGCTACCTCAAGTACAATGACCCCTCCCTACCTCCCTACACACTTCCAGTTCTCACTCTCTCAAAATAAAGTTGGTTAAAGAGCCCTATATTTTTCCTGTCCAAGACAATTCTGAAACTTGGACAAAATTTAATCACAGGAAAAAATAAATTATATTGGCAATGAAAAACATAATAAATGAAGAGTTCTCATTATATAGACTCAATCATACAAGCACTGAGCATCTATGTATATGACTAGCTTATGCATAAGAAGCAGCTTGTTGGCTCCTGAAAAATAACAATGGTTGTACAGTGTGCATGCTATCCAAGACAAAATGTCTTGTCAGATACCAACCATGATGTCTGAAAAGTAATGGACATTCACATGACACTAAATTTTCTGTATGCTGTCAATAAGAAAACACTACTTGAAATCTCTCTGGTTAAGTTTCTGTCACTGGGCTAAGGACCAGCAAAATCCATTTTCAACAAAGTAGAAGATATAGGTTCCCTACCAGGACCACCTACAGTCTTCCTCAATTCTAACTTTCTAATCATTAAATACCTTCTTAATTGATGGTTTATTTCACAAATAAAAGTCATTCTACCACTACATTATTATCCCCAACTATTTAAGCCCTTCGGTCATTGCATTACCTAAATTCCTACAAAGAAACCTGAATGAAATATGAATGTTTTCTTTGTCTTCTTGTGTTTGCCAGAATAGTTTCTCCTTGCCAAATACATGGTAACTAATCATCACAACTATACTTCAGATGTATAATCTGAACAGTGCAGGGGAGTCTCTTTGACTCAACAAGCAGTTGTATGGGATGAATTTCCAGGAGTTGATCTATTAAAGGTCATGAAAATTCAATGTGGATGCGAAAGCAGAGGCTAAAACCTACCCACAAGGAAATCACAGAGTCAACAAATGCCCAAGCTAGAAGGAATTCCCAGAGACTACACCCACTAGCTAATTCACTCATCAGCTAAGGATAGTTCCCTAGAAGCCAGGGAGAATATTTGAAACACTTGGGCCCCAATAACAGGGAAGAGGAGTCATGTGAGAACTCAGTATGTTGACATCCATACCCATCTCTTTCAACTGCTCCCAATTATATATCACCAAGCATTGCCATTACTGAATTCCTCAGCCTTCTGAGAAAGTTTGCCTGGCATTGGTGGCCCTAGGCTTTGACAACTTGCTTTATCAATAGTTTAGATGAACTCAAGATACAAGTATAATGTCCTTTTCCATGAAAATACTATACTTTCTCTCATTACCTTCCTTCCAGTAAATCCATATGGTCTTTATTGGAAAACTCAAAAAGTTTTCTGGAAGGCCCAGAGCATTGCAGAAAATGAATGAAATAATTAAGGGAGGAATAGTGATTAGATTCCAGTTCTCCTGACTTCCTGCATATCATGTTTTCTACTTTAAACTGTTCTATGAACAAAGTTTCCTACAGACACATCTCAATAAGGAAATGATGAATTTCCACATTCAAGTTTTAAACTAATCATTTGATAACCACCATACCATATAATATCCCATCCTACATGTCTAATATTAGCCAAGATAATCATCTGCTGAAACCTTCCTGGTACCAATTTTTTCCACTAAAGACAAACATGAATCCAGCTAAATTAACTGCTACTGCTGTTAAAAATACACAATATATTATTACTTGTACAGAACAACAGAAAGAGAGGTAATTCTCTTTTTATGTTCAATAGTGGCAAGGCCATTTAAATCTCATATTTATTTTGAAGTAATTCAGCAGAGGCTATTAATGCCACACTCTATTCAGATAGATTTTTATTATGCCAAAGGCCAGTAACTTACTGGATTCTTCTGATGGATGAATTTTCCAAAATGGCAATTTTGTTTTAAAGCAACTATTGCTTTTATGGAAGAAATTGTAAATTTGGGCAAAAAAGCATAGTATAGACCAAAACTGCAGCAACCAGTGATCATCGGTGATTTAAGTTTTCTGTTAATTCTTTAATACCTGCCTTCTCCTATCCCTGGGAGTTTCACCTTCTGTGCAGTTTTCTTACTTTTTGATATGCCATACATAAAATATGACAAATAGTTCAGCCATTAGATAGATTTTCTGGTGAATTTATCTCTTGTGTCTGTTTTCTGTCATGTAACATAATATTTTCAGAGCTCACACATACTGTAACATTTATCAGTACTTTATTTTTTAGGCTAAATAATATTCCATTATATGGATATACCATATTTGGTTTGTCCATTCACTACCTGATGAATATTTGGATTGTTCCTACTTTTGAACTACTACAAATAATGCTACTATGAATATTCATGTATGTGTTTTGGTGTAGACATAGTATTCTCATCTCTCCTTGGTATATACCCAGGATTGAAATTGCAGATTGATGTTGTAATTTTACTTTTAACTTTTGGAGGAATTGCAAGGATGTTTTCCAAAGTGGCTGCACTATTTTACAGTCCCTTACAGCACTGTATAGGGATCAAATTTCTCCACATCCTTGCTAACATTTTTTTCTGGTCCTTTGATTGTACCCATCATAGTGGTTATGAAATGGTACTTTAAATTTTATTTACATCTCCTTAATGATCAATGGCATCGAGTATCTTCTTATAAGTTTATTGAACATTTATATATTTAACATTTTAACTTAGAAAAATCTTTGGAATGATTGTTATTAATAAACACAAAGTATACAGGTCATTCTGAGACCATCACAACAACCACTAAAAGCAAAAAATACAAATAAGATACTTTAATGTCCCATAAAAGATGAAAGAAATAGTGAGCCATCCCTTGGGGATGGGAAAGATTTCAGCCTCAAGTGGCAATCTTCATTCCTAACTCTGGGCAAGTGATTCTGCCTCTCTGTGCCTTTGTTTCTACTTTCCTAAAAAGGAAGATTAATAATATCTGTGTCGATTGGTGTGATAATTAAATAAAGTGTATCTATAAAGCACACAACAAGTCTCTATCATATAGTATTCAGCATTTTTTTTTTGGTACCATCAAACTCGTGACATTGCACTTGCCAGGCAGACACTTATACCGCTGAGCTAAATCTCTATCACATAGTAAACACTCAATAAATCCTTGGAAAGGAAACTAGACTAAGCTTCACTATTTTTAAAATTTTAGGATTTCAATGAAATTTTATTACTCAAATATGCATTATGACTTTCAAGAAAGAAATAATTTGTTTCCCAGATGTAATAGACCATTAAACTTTTCTTGCATAGGTTATCTGGCAGGGCAAGTGGTCTAGGAACGTGCTTTGGGAAATACTGATCTACCCCTTTTCTCTTTTATAGGCTGGGAACCTGAGACCCTACAAGAAGTTATTCCAAGACATCAGTCACTTGATAAAATCTAAATAAAGAACCCACATTCTCCTGCTCCCCCAATTCCCCTGTGCTACTATCCTTCAGTGAGATCTCCATATGAACCCATCTCGCTGGGAGTGGGGAAAGAAGTCTATGTTCTTCTTGCTCATACTTTACCCATTTGGCCCATTGGTTCCTGACCTTTCAACTCATCTTCATACTGTCACAGGCTGCAGCAGTAGTATAAACAGAGGTCCACATAAAAATGTCTAAGCACATAGCAGTATGTACTAAGTATCCAGCAAGTCAAGATAACTAAGTCTTCTGTCCTCTTGCCTTGACAAGAGAACCCTCATAATGACTCCTTAGAGCTCTTCAAGTCACATGAGAAGAGATGAGCCTCAAACCCAAGGCCACATCCCGTGTCTTCCTACACTCATGGTGCTAGAGGAGGCCATGTTCACATGCACATCGAGCCCTTGGGATGCAGAATCAAGCTTCATCCTTGGTCCTCCATAGCACAGCTAAAGGATTCCCCCATACAATTAGTTATATACAGACTGATGTGGGGTAGACAGTCAGGAAGTTACCTCCAAGAAAGAGGCCTATGTGTAGACTATGTCAGTGCTGTTTGGGCAGAAATTAGGATTTGCAGGCCCCTGAAGCATGGAGGTGCATGAGCTCTGAATGGACATAGTACCTTGACCCTGCAGACTCACTGCCCTACAAGAAAAGACATGATAGGAAAGAGACCAAAATTGGGGTATAACAAAGGATCCCATTCGCAGTATTACCCACTGAACTCCTCCAAACAATGAAAATCAGATTGCAAATCTCCTCCCTGTTCTGACCGAAAGAGCCCTCTAGCCCAACTGCAAATGAACAGTCATAAGCAGGCTCACTGTGAAGACTGGGGTGACATAGGGAGGCTCCACAAAGCCTCCCACAAAGCCTTTGGACAACTGCCCCCACCAACACACTTTGGGAAGATCCAGTAAAAACTGGAGAAAAGACTCAAGGGTCCCATTATCCCTGGATGATTTGCTACATGTAAATAATGAGAACTTGATGGTGGCAAGCAGATTGTCCATTATCATTAGTATGATTTCAGCCTGCTTTATGGCTCCTCAGCCAGTTGGAAACATATTTTTAGTTCTAATATCAAAACCTGTCAGAATTTGTTTTGCTAACACTAACAGAATGATACAGGTCACATCAGTTATAATGAAAAATTCAATTAAGAAAATACCACATGTGGTCTTATTTTAAAAAAAGAAAGAAAGCAAGAAAAAAGAACAAAGGATCACATGACTGGGAAGAAGCAATGGTTTTATTCTCTGCCTGTGTGTGACACCATCACGTCCTGCCCCATTCCTGTGGCCACAGTGCAATGGGAAATCCCCACTTCTTCCTTCTTTCAGTTTCACAGTGCTCCCTTGTTCCCCCCAAACTTCTTATTGCCTCTGCTGCCCCGGCTCAGGAGACTCAGCAACTGATTTGTTTGTCTGCAGAAGAATTAGTTAAGTGGACTTTTGGAATCCCCAAAAATAGAAACTCTTAAACACAAACAAACAAACAAATGAACAGATAAATAAAGCTCAAGGCCTCAAGTTGCATCACATGCCCCACTCTAGCCCACTGGGGTGTGGTCAGCATTAGGAACACCAGCTCCAGGACCAGGAGAGCTGGGGTCAGGGCCCTTCTCTCTGTAAGTGACACTGAGCACTTTACTTCTTCCCTCCACACCTCCGTTTTCATACCTGTAAAATAAGAGATAAAGATATCGGTTCCTCATGTGCCTATTGGGAGAAATAAATGAGATAATGCACATTAAAGCACTTAGCAGGATGCCTAGTGAAGAACAAAAGCTCAGGCCATATTAGTAACTATATTTTTATGTCACTGGCAGGCAACGGGTATGTGGAAAAACACACAGTTTAAGTCAGGAAACCTGGATCTGCCTCTGGCTCTACGACTTGGGGTTAGTCCACCCGCAACTCTAGACCTTTGTTCCTTCATCAACAAAAAAAGGATAAGCGCGCCTACCTGGCAGAACATTTTCAGGCTGCCGTGCACTACTGCACAGGGAAAGTGCTTGCAAACTCTAATGTGATATGCAAGCGTAATCTAGCATAGTTATCTCCACACTGGCCCTGAGCCTCTGGAAATACCAGACAGATGCCATTTACGTGAATTTGTTCAGAATATGGACCGTCTAGGCAATTGAATAATACCTAAAAACATCCTAAGAGTCTAATGATGCAAAGAAAAAATGAGCCAGAGAGATAGAAAGCTGGACTCAGAGGGGTCTAAAACACAGCAGAGCAGTGTTGCCCGACTGATTCTACTTAACAGCTCAGAATTCTACTTAACAGCTTAGAATCTTTCAAATAGATTGCCTACATGTAGGAAAAAGTAAAAAGAGCCCCCAGATTGATATTTAATAGCATGGCTTCCTTTCAGCCTAAAGTCTATGATGGCTTTGTCCTTTATAATCATAACCCAGGTGCTATGATTTGCATATGGTTTGTCCCTACTACCCCCCCCAAAAAAAACAACTCATGCTGAGATTGAACTGCCAGTGCAACAGGAATGAGAGATGCTGGTCTCTTTAAAAAATGATTAGGGTCACAGGCCCCTGCCTTCACGAGGGAGTAGTGCAGTTCCTGCAAGAATGGGTTAGTTACCATGAAGTGCAGTGGTAACAGCGCAGGTTCCGCTGTCCCTGCTGTCTCTTGCTTCTCTCACCATGTGATCTCCTCCCTGTGTAACTACTTGCTCTTGCCTCCACCAAGAGGTCTTCATCAGGAGTCAAACAAATGCCAGCTCTTGCACTTCTAGACCCATGAACCCAAATCCATCTCTTTGCTTTATAAATTTTCTCATGCGGCATGCTGATACAGCGACAGACTAAGAAATCAAGAAACAGAAGTCGAGAGCCACCGAGACACACTACAAGGGCCTAGCCAGACCTAGCCAGACGCGGCCTGCTGGTTCCAAGGGTGGAGGGAGCCAGTGATCTGAGCACTTGGCTCCCACTGTGGAATTGCTCCACCTTCTAGTCCCAGTTCTTGGCTAACAATGATGCCCTCTGAAGGCCCATTCCAGTCCTCATTCTCCAAGGGAAAGCATGCTGATTATTTACAATGTCACCTCTTCTTTCTTGGAGTTGACACCTGAGGTGTGTTGAACATTTATATCCTGATCTCTTACTTGGTTAAAGCCTCGGGGACACACAAAATGGGAAAATGGAAAAGAGGATGTATGACAAAAAATGAAAGGAAGGAGGTGAAAATAAGTGCCTCTCCTTGACCCTGCTTCACCTCCTCAGGTGAAGGAAGAGGAAGGGTGGTGTCAAGGTTGCACCACAGTGGTTCAAAGAGGAAACAGTTTGGGGAAGTAGCAGCCTGCGAAGCTCAGAGAACTGACACCTCTCAGGGGAGGTGACCTCCATCAGGGACTCTGTCTCGGGCACCACAGGGAACATAACAATCCTGATGTTGGGCAATTTTGGTATGAGGAAGGGGAGGTAGGGCGATAGCTGGAGCAGCAGAGAAAACCCCAGGTGAAATACAGAGAGGCAAAGCTGAACCCCACCCTCCTCCCTGTGCTCCCCTCTGTGGCCCATTTCCTCTTAGTTGTGGTTAAAACAAAAACATCATGATTGAACAAAGGTCTCCCACACGTAATCTGCACCTTTCTATTCAATTTGAGGCCAGCTGCCGCTGAGCAGACACACACCTTGAGCCTTCTGCCCTCAATTGTTCCTCTCTCAAGTGCTGCTTCTCTCCACCTCCCTCTCTTCCTTTCCCTTTCTCCCCTTATGAACTTGCTGCTTAAGCAAGCTGCCTCACTATTCAGGCTCCTTCATTCAAAACCCCCCTCTCTGAGCTCTCTCCTGCCCACCCCCCTGTCTGCTTCTCCTTTCTACCTCTCCTTTCTCTGCACTCCCTTTCTCTCTGTCCCCCTCCTTCCTGCTCCACTTTGCTTGTTCCCAGGCTGTCTTTCCAAGATACCTTGATGGAAACTTTCTGGTTTCTCTGCTTCTGGCTTCTAGAACTTGGAAGGTAAATTAAAATTTATATCCCACTGTCAAAAGACCTCACTACTGGGAAAGAACAAAGCAGGGAGGAATGGTGGTTTATGTTTAAATGAGTATGATGATAAAACCAACTAATGACAGAATGCAGACTACTTTCCTTTCTCCATAGATTTTATAGCACCTAGCATTGTGCCTAACACACACATACACACACACACACACACACACACACATACACACACACACACACACATGCACTCTGTTAAATAAGTGCTCAATCAGTAAGTGAATGAATATAAAACAAAACGTGACTTTATCTGACCACATACAGCCAGTGTCAACTGAGCCAGAGAGCAGGCGTATAAAACCCACTTTTATAAGTACAGGTAGAATCCCAGTCTACAAGTGTTGTACACAGAGCCACCGACCGATAATGTCCCAAGATGACACTGGATTCCTATGCTCATCCCCTCTGCACCCAACCAGTTCATTGCTGGATTCATCTATCTCAACCTTTTAACAAATGCTTTTTTATTCCTTTCTCTTGCCAATCTGCATGCTAAGTACTGAGTACACACATATTATCTCATTTAATCCACATGACACACTGAGAACTACACTATTATTATCTCTACCCTTCAGATGAGGAAACTATGGCCAGACTTGATGAAATAGGTTCTTCAGCTGTGCTGGACTGCTCTTTACTAAAGTAGTCTTCAGGACATGTACCTTGCAGTTTTCAAACCAAAATAGTCCCAGTCGTCCGACTGTGCCAGTTTTCCTGAGACTGGGGAATTTCCAAGGACACAAGACCTTCAGTGCTAAAACTGGGAAAGCCCCATACAAACTGGATGAGTTGGTCACCCTACTCAAGTCACACGCCTAATTTGCATCAGAGTTGAAACCATCTCATCTGATTCCAAGATCCTACTTTTAACTCCCCTACCTTGCCCAGTCAAGCTCTGATCCTCATTTCTGGCTGCCTCAAAGACATCTTACAGTCCCGCTCCAAATTCCACTCTCTATCAGCTCTCTATCACAGTACCAAACACCTGAGATAATCAATTTACAGAGACAAAAGGCTTACTTTGGCTTACAGTTTTCCAGGTTTCAGTTCATGATCTGGTGAGCCCACTGCTTCCAGGCCTCTGAGGAGGAGTGGGAGCAGCATATTGCGGGAAGAGCACATGTCATAGCAAAACCACTCAATTCAGGGAAGAATAAAAAAGAACAAAAGAGGAAGAGGCAACAATCCCACAATCTCCTTTAGGAGCATGCTTCTAATTACCTAAAATCTCTCATTAGGCCCATGTCTTAAAGGTTCCCCTATCTCCGATAGTACCAGGTTGGGGGCAAAGTCTTTAACAAATGGGCCTTTGGAGGATATTCAATACCCAGACTGCGGCACTGCATACATCACTTCCCCAAAAACCAACTATGCTAACTTCAATCCTGTTAAGTTCTACCTAAAACTGTCTCTCTCAAGTCCTTTTTCTCCTTGCAATTCCCTTTATCACCTTCCTGCTCCAAGTCTTCAACCCTGAATTCCCAGGACTAAATTACTTCTCTGCCCCCAAATACCCACCCTTGGATTCATCCCTTAGAAGTGTAGACCTGAAATGATTTATAGTACAAACCATGCATCTGGCATGTTAGAAAGCTAAGCAAGAGCAAAGAGATTAAATAGCTCTTCCAAGACTGCACCAGTCTAACACTCATATCTTCCTAACCCACAGGCCAGCATGTTTCCAAAGCACTGCTCTCACCTCCTCTGTGGTTCCTCATGGCTACAGAACAATTCCAACCTGCGCATGTGAGCCACTTTAGCACGCTAACCCTCCCAGAGGGCCTGGCAGTTTTCCTCTCTGTTCTGCTAGGCTTGCCTGGTCCTTGCAGCTGAAAACCTTGAGATCACCTCTTTGTCTGCTCCTCTGTTCTTGCTCGCCTACACTCCTCCATTGCTGAAAAAGTTTTTATCAAGTACCTGCTGTAAGAAAAACCTCACTTAAAGGGAGACACAGATAAAGACACAGTGACCAAACAAGGAGCTTGCCCTCCAGCTTAGCCTCTGCCTGCTCACCTTTCCCCCAACCCTTTCCTCATCAATTTCTAAAACATGTCAGTATCATGACTCTGGGCACTGAAGCTATCAGTCTTATTTTCCATCTGGTCCATGAAGTAGATTTCGATTTCTTAGCAAGACGAAATCTTAGCAAGATTGTCAAGTCCTGGGGACAGCAATTCTGGAAAGTTCCCCACAACACAGCTGACCTTGTGGTGGTCACATCGCTGCCTGGGAATTCCTTGTCCAGCAGAATTAAATTGGTCACAACGAGTTCTCTGTCACAAGCAATTCCATGCAACATTTTTTCTCTCTGATTCCAGCACACAGAGCAGTCATTCTGCCAAAGAGAATCTTGACTGTGAAGTATTATCACTGCAGTCTAGGAGGACCAGAGCTGACATCAGATCAACCCATTTACACTGCTTTATTCCACCTCTGCGGAGAAGCTTGCCTCCTTCCCTGGCTCTTCCTCCACCCCCAGATGTCTCAAACAACCTAATCACCACCTTCCGATCCTCCTTGTCACCTTCCACCCCCTCAACCAAATGCACACACCACCTCAAACACTAAACTGAAAGTCAAGTTGTTAAAAGTTTAGGAACTAAAAAGAAGGAGACACTGACTCGTTTTTCCTTGATTTGAAGTGCTGTGGGTTTTGACAGCATGTGTTGCTCCATGTTTCTGAAGCCAGGGCTGACCAAGCAGGTCCCATTTCCTAACCAGGTTGAACAATGGACTATTGCTATACCCTTGGTGTGTGACCCTGGGCAGGTTAGTCACTTCACTTTGGGCTTAGGACTCCCCACTGCACAGTGAGGAGGAACCTCTGCCCACACATCCTATGACCTTCTAAATTTCCTTTTCACTCCTGGGTTGTCCCCACAGTACTACTCGCTCCAAAAACAATGCCAACCCCAATAAATCTTCCATCACTAACACAGCTTTCCTGTTGCTCATATAAAAGGAAGACAGATAATTTCTTTTCTTTCTTTTTTGTTGTTTCATGCTGAGAAAAGCTCATGAAGATTGCTAGTTCAACCAGAATGGAAAGAAAGCCCAGTAAAAAGACAAACAGGTCTTAGAGACTCTGTGCTGTCCTAGGGAGGTAAAGCTATGCTAAAAACCTTGGAACTTTGACTTCAGCAATGCATCCACACTCCCAAGCCACTTACCATATCAGAAGGGAGCAGGCAATCGATCAGAAGCAGACCTTAAAAAGCCACCCCCAGCACTGGGTGACACAGAGGATCTCACAACTGCCTTCTAAGAAGAGAAGTTCTTAATGAATATACAGCCCTCTGGTTCTGCAGAGAACATTAACGAGTTTAGTTATGTAAACTGGGCTCACAGCAAAGTGCAGAAGCAGAGTCAGGGAACAGTTGGATTGTTCTGTGCAACTAATAAGAACAATGGAAATTGGTGAGGAAAACCCAGAAGGGATGGGGCAAGAAAAAGAGATAATGAAATGCAACAGCAAACTGGAAGGGATTGGAACTCTATAGAGGGTTCAGTGGCCATTGGAAAACCCTACCATGGGAGGTCAGAACCTGGATATTCATTTCCAATTTTGGGTTCTGTGCTGTCAAAATAACCCCCTCATCTTCCTCTCAAAACTATAAAATCTTCTCCACAGACTTCCATGAATGAGTGGGGGCTTTTGTCTGTATGTTGGTAGAAAGAGGGTCAGTTTCAGGTATGGACCAGAACAACAGAAAGAATAGAGCCACAAGACAAAACAGTAGGAATTAGCGGCCAGAGGGAATTACAAGAAAATAAAACTCAAAGAATTTGGGGAAATTTCTAGATATTCACAGTATATTGAATTGGTATTTCAAGCCCATCTTTTCTGAAGGTCAGTGGAAAAGAAGACTCCATGTCTATACACACACACACACACACACACACACTCACACCACTGAGAGACCATTTGTCCAGGTATGGGTTCAGATACAGGAGAAGCCTAGTGAACGCTAAGCTGGTACCTGCTGAAATCTGAGGGCCCCTCCCTGAAGAAGCTGAGCAGATCGTGTTGGCCACTGAGCCAGCAACCAAAGGTCACCACCAGGAGAAGGGGCAGCAGATGACTGCAAAACAGAGTGGATATGTACCCCAAGGCTCCCTGTAGTGAGGGAGGCTGATCATGAGAGTTTGACCTGACGAGATATGGATTTCTCTTGGTGGTCAGTGCTCTTATAGAAAACATTTAGAGATGTTTGAGAATTGCAGCACCTGAAAGATGGAAATTGACTTGTCTTGTAAATAGAGTCCCTGTTAAAGCCATTAAAGAGCATGTGGACTAGGAAAACCTAAACCAAGAAGAGTTAGATGGTGCAAAAGAGCCAAATTTATTGCAACCAATCTACAGCCCCAGATTCAAAGGGATGCCAGCATGTAAATGGACACTTGTAGAGATTGTTATTGGAAAGAAACCACAAATGTGGAGGTCAACACAACATCAGACAGACCACCTGGGCCTTACCGTTCTATCTTTCCATGGTTTATGTCTTCAGTTTCATTCAGTTTTCCACATGCACTTACTGAACACCCAGTAGAGGCCAGCCACTTTCCGAGATGACAGAGATGGAAATGAAACAACAGGGCACTGCTCTCCTGGACTTGACACTGGCGAAAAGAACATGAATGCATGAGACTTTTTTTTTTAGATTGTACGTGTCCTATGACTAAAACAAAGGGAAGACTGTTAAGATTGAGACTTATACTAGCAACTTTTCCCATAGCTGGACACAATACCTGATACTCACAACTGCAAAGAGGAAGGGTTTACTTTGGCTCTCAGGTTGGGGAATTCAGTCTACAGTCAGCTGGTTCTCAGGCAGGAATATCATGGCAAAAGGCACAGCAGAGAAAAACTGCTTAGTTCACCCAACCAGGGAGTAGAACAGGGGAACACCACCAGAAAAGAATTGGTCAACAGAGAGTACCCAAGGTCACACCTCCATGAGCCACCCAGACATGTACAGAAGCATATTATATTAATTTTCCAGGAATTTCTTAATCCTATGAAGTTGACCTGTTGTGATTTTCAGGCATAGGACTGCCTTACAAAGACTAGTCAAGGTGGGCCTCTCTGCAAAGGTGTTTTTGAGTCCCCTAGGAGCAATGAGAGGAGCCAGCCTTGAGAAAATGCTGGAAAAGGTGTCCCGGGCAGAAGAGAAGAAAGGTGAAGTCCTGGGGTGATCAGAAAGGCCCACGGGATGGAACCAGAGAGGAGGACAGGCAGGAAGCCGCAGTGCGTTAGCCATCTGGCACACTGCCCTGGGCAGGGGTCTCTCCCCTGAGCTGGGGGAAATGGAGCCCATTTCTCCAGGAAGAGAAACGCTGAGTTCAGCACAACGGAGGAAGCTCCGGGAGCGGCGCTTACAGCGCACATCCACCAGGTGGCTCCGAGAGAAGACGAGCTCAGCTGTCTCCTCCCATTGCTGACGATTTTCCGGTTGTAAGGTAGAAGCACTTTTTCCCGCTGAACAAAGGCTTCTTTAGCACACAACCACTTCACTTTCGTTTCGTTTCGTTTGTTTTTTTTAACAGAAAGATTCCATAGGGCAGCCCAGGTAGAAGACCTCGCTGCCATCCCAGTGACTATCAGCCAGGGAGCCCCTCCATTCTGCATCCCAAAACTCCTACTTTTAAAAGTCCTGCATTTAAGCCAACTGGTTTGGTTGCCTTCCTTGAAAGAGAGGCAATCCCAGGGGAAGAGGAACGCCAGTAGCCCAGGATATAGGTCAAATGCCAGCTCTCCAAGGAACACACTTGACCAAGAAATGGCTTCTACGAAGTTAAAAAATTGGTGTGCAAGATGATGTTAGGAAAAGCAAAAGCAAAATCAAAAGGGGTAGTGTTTGCTATTTTCACCAAGATCCTTGCAAAGGTATGGCTTATTAACTAGAAGTGAGAATTGCCCCTACGGAATACATTCTAGAGGCATTGTTTGGTGTTTAAAAAGGGGGGGGGGGCTTCAGAGTTCAGTATGCAGCCAATATCAAGAAGCAAAGGGCCATGAGCTGAACTCATCAGTGAGCTAAGGGCCTGACTCCTTTGGGAGACAGCCTCCAGGAGTCAAAAGAGAGACAAATACTTCTCATCTTTAAGGCACTTACAATCTAATGTTGGCTTTTGGGATTGTTGCCCACTAGCATTCTTTCCCATCTGTTGGAATCAGCCTCACCCCTCAGCTGAGCTCCCCCTGTCCTTGGAGCCTGCAGTATTGTTGGCTTGTCCAGACCTGTGTCTCTCACTAGCTCGGGCTCCATCTAGTCCAGTCCTATGTGTCATCCGTGTCTCCCTCTCACCTCCTCCACACACACACAACCTCCCCTACAGCAAGGCACCTGGCCAGACCTTCACAAGCCTCACTGAACTGTATTTCAGGAAACAGGAAGCACAGCCAGGGAGCCCAAGGACAGTCTGTGTAGTAAGGAAAGTGTTGAGTGGAGTTGGTCTGGACAGCATCATCTTAACACAGGCAGGACCAGCACGCAATCTGCCTTCAGTAATAGTGTCTTGTGGTTTGGGTTTATCTTGTCCTCCTCCTAGGGGGTGGAATTTCAGAAGCTTGGAAATATTTAGTTTGTCTTTGCCCTCCAACTTCCCTCTCCCTACTAATAGGCCTGTAATCTTCAAATGAGTCAAACTAATGAGATTGGACAGTGATGGAACCTTCAATGCAAATCTGATACAGCAACTTATTTGAGTATTGTCTCCTTTTGAAAATGAGGAAATCATAGTTCAGAGTGGTGAAATAATTTGCCTAATGTCACACAGGCTTTGACCAGACTCTAAGAGGTTTGAATTAGACAAACCCTGCCTGGTGCCATGGAACTAGGGCAGTCCCTAAAGTGGAGCCCTTATAGTAGCAGCATCCATCCTCTTTCAAATGCAGATTTCAAGGTTCCATGCATAACTATTTAAGTCAGAAGCTCCAGGATAGAGAAGAATTTTCATAAGCTCCCATGCAGGTTCTTACACCTATGCTTGAGAAACACCAAGCCTGAGGGAAGGATCAAAGTCTTGCTATACAAGTGGCTAATGGGAAAGTCAAGTGGACTGTGTGCCAAGAATTCAAAGAAGACATTCCAGGAAACCGTGCCCTGAGTCAGAATGAGCAATGTTCACTTCATCTTGGGCCAACAGGACTAAGACTTGGACCACCTTTTGTGTTGGTCTTTACACAAAGGCTGATGCCATGGCAGTTAGTGAAGCATGTGGCTCAAGGTTGCTGTTCTGATGTGTGTCAGTATCAGCATCTGCACAAGTCATGTTGTGGCTAGAGCTTAGGGAAAGGCCAAAGTGACTATATGTAGGGGAAGGAAGAAAAGGGCAACATTGTTAAGGGAATATAAATAAATATTTGTGTAATACATTGTTGTGGTTTGTATCTAGGTGCTCCCCCAAGTCTCATGCAATCATGGATGTGGCTGAATCTAGCATTCATGATTGGTTCATTATCTAGCACTGGGATTGGTGGTGTGAGTGCTGCATTCACCCAGGGGTGGAGCCAGCATACAGTGTAAGGGCGGGAAGAAGGCGTGTCTCTCTCTTTCGCTCTGTTCACTCTTGCTGTTTGCAGTGGCCATGAACGGCTGCCCCACCATGTCACCCTGCCTTGGACCAGCTGAATATGGACTGAAACCCATAAGAACTGTAAGAAAGAAACCTTCCCTTGCTTCACTTTGGGCATCAGATATTTTGTCTCAACAAAAATAGAAAAGTAATCAAGATATACATGATATATCATGTGCTAGTTATCTAACATAAAATAATGTTGTCAAATACACATATCTATTAGATAAATATTGCATGATATATCATATATTGGATAAATATTTATTCTGTACTGTATATACATTTACCACTATGTTCTCAGTGCTTTGTTCTTCACCTCCTGCTGACACAGATAAACACACACACACACACACACACACACACACACACTTAAAGGACCTATGTGTCATGATTTAGTTCATTTTGGCAGCTCCCAACACAACAACCTAAAAATAAAGAAGTGACCCTGAAACATGGAACTATAGGATGCCTTTTTATTTGCCTTACAAAATAAAAATGAAAGTGCCAGGAAGGGTCCTTGGTTATTTGCTTTTGGCAACAAGAAGAGAGGTGTGTGGTGCTGATCCATCATCTTTTCATGAAAGAATTTTCTCCAGCTGCATCTGGAAGGATGAAACATGACAGGCATCATCTCTAACACAGGCCATGAACTGTGACTGTTGAGGGAATATTCATCTTTCTGCAGCTTTGTTGGTAGCCCATGGTGTTTAGACAGCCAGGGACGCTAAAAAGGCCAATAGGGTGAGTTAAGAACCATCCCTAGCCAGAAGTTTTCTATGGTGTTGCTCCCATTGCCTATCTCTGCAAGCATGGCCCCTTTAAAATAGGGACCAATGCCTGCATATTCAGTCAAAATCCCATGGCCTGGAACTTAGAACTTTTACAGCTTAAAAGCTTCCTTCCTCTAGAAAATATTCCTGGGTTCTGTCACACCAAGGAGCAAGGCCATGATGTATTGCTATAGCAAGCTGAACTTCCAGCCCTTCACACTCTGATAACTGCTTGACTGATTTGAATTAAACATTCATTTAATATCACCACTGTGAGCCCTGTGTTGGTAGAAATCCGGCCTTTTTAGTCAATCACTGAGAATCATGCTGGCATTGGGTATGGCCTCAGATATTTGTGATTCATTCGCTGACTGACCACATGACTGGTTCTGGGCCCAACTTACCCTTTCCAGCTTTATCTCCTGATTGCCTTATGCATACAATCAGTCAAGTCTACCATTCCCTATCATCTGTCTGCACCTATATCTGTGATTTTTGTCCATGTTCTTCCTTCGTCTTGGAAAATGGACTTTGTTTCCATCCCATTTGAGTACAATTAGAAGCCAAAAAGATAGAAGAAAACAAATTTATTGAGATAAAAATTTCATATACCATAACATTATACACAAAAGATCAGGAAGCTATCACCATTCTCTAATTCCAGAATGTTTTCATCACCTCAACAACCACTAATTTACTTTTCTTCTCATGGATTTGCCTATTCTACATATTTAAGTGGAATTATACAATATGTTGCTTGTTGTGACTTTTACTTGACATAATGATTTCAAGGTTCATCCGTGTTGTAGCAGGTATCAGTACTTCGTTCTTACTATGGCTGAATAACATTCCACTGTATGAAATTGCACATTTCATTTATTCACTCATCAATTAGTGGAAGTTTGGATTGGTTTTAATTTTTTTATTATTATTATGAATGATGCTGCTAAAATACTTGTGTGAGCATGTGGATTCAATTCTTTTGGGTAAATACCTACAAGTAGAGTTGCTGGGTCATATGATAGTTTTATATTTAGCTTTATAAGGAACCACCAAACTTTTTCCAAAGTGGCTGCACCACTTTATATCCCCACCTGTAAAATGTAAGTGTCCAATTTCTCTTCATTTCTTGCCAACATATGTAATCAATAATGATAACAATAACCATTACCACTCTAACAGGTATGAAATAGTATCATTGTGATTTTCATTTGCATTTCCCTGATGGCTAATGATGTTGAACATTTTTTCATGTGTTTATTGTCCACTTATATATTTTATTTTGAGAGATATTCACCTAAACCTTATGCTTACTTTTAACTAGGCTGTCTTTCATTCTGTATTATGAGCTCTTGACATTCTGAATACCAGGTCCTTATCAGACAAATTTTTTGGAGATTTTTTTTTGTATGGATTATCTTTTCACTCTCCTGATAGCATCCCTGAAACACAAAAATTGAGTTTGGATGAGGTGATTTATCTTTCCATTGTTTTTGCCTGAGGCTCCATATCTAAGATATCATTGCTCAACTCATGGCACAAAGATGAATATTTAATGATGCTTTCTTCTGAGAGTTATACTGTTTTAGTTCCTACCTCCGCATGTGTGGCCAATTTTTGTATACAGGGTGAGATAGGGTGCTCGTATTCGTTGTTTTGCATTTAGATTTCCAGTTATCTCAACCTCATTAGTGAAAAGACTATTTTCCCCTGCTGAATTGTCTTAGCAGGGAAAGCATTTTCAAGACAACCTTTATTCAACAGTCTCACCACAGTAAAGACAGCATAGGCTGATGTATGACAATCAGGAAGGCAGAGATTGGCTGGAGTATTTTTATTGAGTATCCACTATATAAAAAGTGCAAGAGCATCATCTCAGCCCACTTCTTTCTACATGTAGTAGTGATTTTCAAACTTTTTTAGGATAAATGACCCAATGGGACTGTGGACTTTTTAATACACATAACACTCTGCTTAAAAGGTTAAACAGCTCACAGATACAGCCCAATCAAGAAGCTCATTCTCAGACCCTTGGTTAAAATCCCATGCTTTTCCTTTCTTCCCAGAGAGCTTATCCCCTGCCAGGGTTCCAGGCACCATTGTCAGTGCTGTTGATTCACTTTATGAGGTGTGTGTGTGTCTGTAAACTACTCTCTCCACTTAACTCTTAAATATGTGCCACTAGTCCGCAGGCATCTCAAACTGAGTGCAATCAACTTCTCATCTGCCCTCCCCCCACTCAGCTTCCCCTTTTCTGGTCACAGCACCCTTTGGCCCATCACTCAGCTCAAATCTCAAAGTCATCTTCACTTCTTCTTCCTCTCAACTCCCCTCCCCCACTCACACAGATTTAGATCACTGTTCCTTTATCCTGGCCACCTGGCTGACCCATGCTTGCATTCTGAGGCTGGGACAAAGAAATGTACTGTCTCTGGCTCCTTGCTGTTGGGTTCTTCACTTTCTAGTGTATTAGAATGACAGATTTACTCAGTGAAAGAGCAGTTCTGAGCATTTAACTCTCTGGTTTGAGAAACTTCACTGGCTTGTTAGCATCCTGCAAATTCAGTGCAAACTGGATTGGTCAGGACTCGAAAGCCCTCTCCATTTTTTGCCTTCAAGCAGCCATCTAGCCTCCTCTGACAACTCTCCCCAGAAACTCTGCTCCAACCAGCGTCCCCACCAACACTCACTGTACTTTTGTGCCTCTTACTGTCACTTGCTACTTTGCTGCCATCCTTAACTAGCTAATTCCCCTGGTCTGCAAGCCCTGCCCAGCCTGGCTGGTTACATTCTGCTCAGACTTATTTTCATGTGACAATTATTATTAATGTGCATTTTTCATTCCTCTTAGCACATAACACAATATCTTAAACAAACTACTTCTTTAATGAATATGGATCACATTCAGCACTGATTCTCAAGAGGGAATATGAATCAGAATCACTTGGGGAACTTTTTCAAAATACCCTACATTGGTCCAAAACCTTGATATTGTGAAAAATTTCCACTGATGATTCTCATGTATATCACTAATTAAGAACTACTTCTCAAATTAACAAATGATGGCTAAAATATGCTGAGCATGCATTGTGTGCTAGGCATTTTGAATATATTATGTCGTTGAATCCTCATAGACACCTTATGAAGTGGGTAGTTTATTTTCCTATTCTTTGGGTAAGAAAATTGAAATTTAAAGAAACTAAGTTATTTATCTAAAATGAGCCATCTAAACAAATTAGGTAAAATAAAGTTCCTTAAATGCCTTCAAGCAACTTTAGGAGTTTCATCATGATTTTTTTTTTCAGGAATATATGCGTGCAGATTTATTCATTTTTGAGCTGATTTCTTTTTCATATGCTTTGGGACCTTAGGCAAATTGCTTGCGCTCTCTGAGCTTCTGTTTCTCTAAAGTGAGCATAACATCTGCTGTTAGTAATAGGAAGGATTAAATGAGTTGAACACTTGAAATACAGGCACCCTGTGCATAATACATGTTCAGTGTTTGCTAGATATATTAATATAATTACTTTTATTCAAAAAATGCATCAATCCAGAGTGCTAATTCTTAGCTCTAGTCAAAAATGGCAGACTGAATGTCATAATAGCTTAAATACATATCATACATGACCCATTCTCAGCCTCCAGAATTAATAAGCATGGTATTACTAAGGGGCTTCCAGATGTCACTGACTGGAATGGACAGGTATGTAGAGATGCAGTCCCCACCTTCAAATACCTCACAGTTTTTGTCATTGAGACCAAGGCCACTCTATACAGGGAGTTCACCCATTTGGCTTGGAAGCTTGTGGGTTCTGGGGGAGCTGCTGTCTCTGGGTTTCCCTGCCTCTGACCTTAGGAGTAGCACATTCTACTACTCCACTTCCAGAGAGCAAAGACAGAAACAGGAAGATGTGGGGTGTGATCATTTCTACCACTGCCTGGAATCACACAGCTCTCCAACTTCCCTCTGACAATAACTGAACATGGTGTAGTTCTGCTTTCTCTCCTTCCCACGTGTCCTATGACAGAGCGGGAGGAGATGACTGCCAATGATTATAATCTGTGTTTCTGCAGTAAGAACACAGACGTGCAATATCCCAGCTATTGCAACCTGCACAGGCTGCCAAGGCTACTTTAACTCTTGGATTTATTGAGCATTTTTGGATTTTCAGGCATACTTTCCATATATCCTGAGGTGGGAAGTGTTGCTGTTCATTTATAGATGAAGAAACAGCCTCAGAGAATTCTTGTAACTTTTCCAAAAGCCACTTAATTAATGAGCTGCTTTGACACAGGACTTCTGGGGAGGGTCCTCACAAAGGGTAATTAGGAGTAGAGGTGGAGAAAGATCACCTTTTGCCTTCCCCTTGTTTCCATTTCTTCCTGGAATTCATGCATTATATCTAGAATGCAAGCAGCCATGTTGTGACTTTGAACTTGGAAATGATGCAACTAGAATGGTAAATCAGGAAAACAAAAGAAGCCTATACTGGGAAGCCAGTAATGTCTCCCCACAAGACCAGACTGGCCCAGAACAATCTACCTTTGGCTTTTTAAAAAATATATATATATAATTGTGTTTAAGGTACTACAGTTGAACCTCTGTCTCTAATACCTATAAACGCTTCATGGCTGCTATCCAGGATTACCTACAATGGCATGCAACTGTTAATAATTACTAATAGGTATATAATTTAGCAAATGATGTCACATCATTCTAATTATCACTAAGATCACTCTCTCTCTCCATTCCTAAAAGGGACCTATTCTATCCTTTTCTACATAAGCCATAAAAATAATAGTTACAAAAAATATAGATGCAAATTTACAGGCCCATGACATACCTAGTAATGTGTATGCTATAGTTGAAATCATATAAAAATATCCATATATGAAGGAAAACACTAAAATCTAATATATAAAACTGAAATAAATTCAAGTTGGCAGAATTATGGCCTTTCACCTTATTTTCAAAATTATCTTTTAACATTATGGCCTCATCTTTCAAATTAAAGAACTTTTTAAATGGTAGGCTCTTCATTCTCTTTACTATTTAATCATTACTAAACATATTCCTCTTTGCACTGGGGAAATGGTGAGTATATGAGGCCATCTCTCCTCGTGATGATTAGTATTTGAGTGAAGGGGGAATTACACTGTATATTCATTTTTTGAAACAAAAATGGAGAAACAAAGCTGTTTCCTTAAATCTGGTGAGTTCCTAGGTTTCTCTGAAGAGAATCTAGGCTCAGCAGGGGGACTGCAGGTTTGTACAACTCAGGTGACCTGATCCCACTACTGAAGGGACCCTCCCTCCAGCCCACAGTTCTCCTACTTCTTCAATCAACAGCATGCAAGACATAAGATTTAGGGCTGGGGATTTAGCTCAGCAGCATAAGCATCTGCCTGGCAAGTGCAAGGTCGTGAGTTTGATCCCCGGTACCAAAAAAAAAACATAAGATTTGTTCTCAGTATCTGTATTTTTGTCTTATTTTTCCCTTACCTTCACAATAGTGTCCTGCTGAGGACAATTCAGGGTTCTTTCAGCTCACTCTCTTGGCTCAGTGGCATTTGCAATTTTTTATGAAAACACTACATTTGACCATTGCTTCCCTTCTAAATTTGTTCTTCTAGAGCACACTGCTTCTCTGGATGTTTCCCCTGAGCTTTGTTCTGCAGGCAGTCGAGGGGAAGGCTGCTTAGGGTGCAGTCCATTTGCAGAAACTTCATGCGTCCCTGGGAGTGTGAGCAGGATGGAGAGAGCAGGGAGAGAAAGGGGAGGACAGTAAACACATGGAACACACAGGACCAGTCATAAGCTGTCTTTTTCCTGGCCTGCTACTTGCACTCTCAGGGTAGTTCCTATGCGGGACACATTGTGGCATTATTGTCTCTAATGTTCGAGTAAGTAGACTGGGGCTCTAGGAGTTAACTACTTAGTTAAGTTCACGCTGGCTGGAGTGGCTGTGAAAGTCGGTGGGCACTGACCGACCCATTTCCCTCCAAAAGCCAGGGTTTTTCCACATACCTACCACAGATTCAGCAGCTCACCAAGTATATTGGAAACTTGCAGCAATCTTTCTAGTTTAGATTATTAGCTTTATTTACATGAGGAAATATACAGTACTTAGGAAAATTGAAGATAACAGGGAAGAAAGCAGCTTAATAATAAGAGAGCACTTGTCCGCAATTCACAGACCACCTCTGATGCCGGACGCTCTGGTATATTACAGACCATTACTATGTGACCTTGAGAAGTTTCTTCACCTCTCTGTGTCTGCCTTGAGTTCTTCGTCTATAAATGGGAAAATGCAAATAGCATCACCTATAGGAATATTACAAATTAGAACATACTTCAAGCAGAACTTTCTGTAAAAGACTACTTCTGAGGATGCCTGAAAAGGGAGAGAGGAAAACTGAGGAGACAAGAAGAATTCTGGGGGCCGGGGATTTAGCTCAGCTGCAAAAGCCTTGCTGGGCAAGCGCAAGGTCATGAGTTCGATCCCCGGTACCAAAATAAATAAATAAATAAATAAATAAATAAATAAAAGAATTCTGGGCTCCAAAAGATTAAGGTCTCTTGCACCCTTGCCTTTCTGGTATATTGACAATTCACCATAAAAATTTAAATCCAAAGTCCTATATTACAGAATGAAACTTAACTTGCCTGTTTTTAAATCAGGCTGATTTGAGCATCTCACCCCCACCCCCACCCCCACCCCCACCCCGCGACGAATGAATGCCTTTGGCCGCCACTCGGCCACTCTTCCCTGCCCCAAACCTGCAGAGTCACCAGGAGGGCTGGAGAATGCTCTCACCCCACAGCATCCTTTGCTTGATGTTTCTCAAGTATCTGGTGGAGTTTTCCGTTGGTAATTCGTGGGTTGCTTACGCCATTACATTTT
>PVJX010015351.1:0-42762 GCA_004027295.1 Dolichotis patagonum | reverse complement strand
CTTTGAATTTGCTTCATGAATTCTAGGTTTTTCCTGAATTCTTCATTAAATTTTTCTCTCCATTTTTGTTCCTCCATTCTTCTGTCTGTGCCTTCTTGAGAGGTGCCCAGCCCTTCTTTTATTAATCTACTTATCTCTTGTTTAATTTGAATTAATATTTCAGTTTTGGTCCCGCTTACGAGGTCCTGAAGATATCTCTCTATGTCTGCTAATGCTGTGCTTGATGTTGCATTTTTTCTGCCCTCAATCTCTTTTGTATTTACCTCTCCTGGATCAATGTTCTCAGGGTTGGGGCCTGGGAGTTGTTTCTTATTTCTCCCTTTCATCATGTTTTTGGTTCCTTCCATACAAATGTACGGTGTAATGCCCAGACCCTTTTCTTGTTGGTTAAGGCTCCTATAGAGGGTGCAGGCCTGGAGATTTTGTCTTCTTCAATAGGCTATCAGAGATTAGATCTCATGCAGGGGCATTGTGCACTGGCTCCTCCTCTCCGGGCCAGTCAACCTTTGCAGGCCTTCACTGTGTCAGTGTGTGCCAATCTCAGGGAATTAATTTTTAGTGACTTACTGGGTCCTGGCCAGTGGCGCGGCCTAGTCTAAGCAGATTCCACGAATCCGCTCAGTGAGGGTAGCAACCAACTGAAGCCACTTCGTTATGGAGTTAGGGCTCTCCTGCCCAAATCCAACATGTGGTCCAGTCGGTTTCCCCCTTCCTGTGGGAGAGTCTTATTCCCATTACTCACTGCGTGTTGATGCCGTCCCCGAAAACTGCTGGGTTCCCCAACCTCCGACTTCAGCACGGCTCCGGTGCAAATTCACAGTGCCTCTCGGTGGGTCACGTGCAGGGCCGGTCCAGGTGAGCCACACTCAGGGCTGTTCAGGTCCATGCTCCGGTGGCTCCAGCCAGTTGCTTCAGCGCAGATCGCTTGGTCAGGTCTCCAGCAGGGATTCAGGCGGCTCAAGGAAGGCGCCGTGCTTGCTGATCGTAGCTTCACTAATGTTAGCCCCCAGGACCTCATATTCGAGCGTTTTTTTGCACTTTAGTTTCTTCCTGGGTTGTGAGAGTCCATCTCTCTCTGTTTGGGTCTCTCCAGGGTGTTTTATTCTGGCATTTGAGCTGTCTCTCTCAGAGAGGGTCCCTCTCCTGCTACCTACCGGTCTGCCATCTTTTCTGAAAGCCCCTAAAGCTGCCTTCTTAACAGCACTGAGATAATAAGCTGATGCAATCATTACCAACTCCCTCTATTTTCTACAAAATAATATGCACTTTAAAAATCAGTATAACACCTAAACTTCAGACACACTCATTTTCAGAAGCTGAGAATATTACTAAACTATCTGGGAGTCTAAATCCATGATTTTGTTTTACAAGCCATTGTTTCATCTTTTGACTCAAGCTTACAGTCTCTTGTGCAGTCGCCTTGAGCTATGAATGCAGGGGATGTAAAAAACCCCTGTAACCTATAAGATGGTCATCACCCAGGAGAAATCTACAGTTTAGCTGAGATGGCTACCTCTTGAATTTTCCTATGATTACATGAAGGCTCACCCATGTTCTGGGTGGCCAAGAAGTAGACCTCAGTAGAAGGATTTTGTATGAAAAGTGCAGCTCAGTGGCAGACTTGGTCAGTTCAATTGAGCTTGCTAATTTTTAATACATTTAATAAAGAGCTTTTATAGTTATCAGGAAGTGGAATAACAGATTGTTCTGAGCTCCTTTGAGTGATTCAGCTACCGAGTTGTTTATATTCTTTCCTCAATTGAGTGACTTCTACAACCTATGTTGTGTTTCTACTGTTATTCCTGTTCCTATGTTTTCTGGCAAACAGAGTTAGCTTTTAAAGGGTGTGTAAGTAACTCTGCATGACTCTGCATAATCCTAAGAGAAGATTATCATCCTACACCTTGGGATTCAAGTTCAGAGCAGCATGTGGTATATTCAAGAGAATGGTCAAAGACACAAAGAAGATCGAATACTTAGAGAGTGGAGGAAATCTAACATTACTGTGGACATCACATAAATAGTGCAGTTGAGGAGGAACCACTTACAAATATATGGCTTGTCATTGGCAGAAAGGACATTTGGAAGCGCATCCCAATGTAAGGATTTAGAGAAAAAGGGTTTACTAATCTGGGTTTCTCAAAGCAGCACTCAGCAATCTACATGTCATAACCTCGTAGAGAAATGACCTTATTTGAGTTCTCACTTCAAAGAACATATCCTCGACATGGTAAAATTCTACTCATGTTATTTTTAAGGGCTCAAAATAAAGGGCTCAATATAAAATTTAAAGAACTCAAAAACAGATTTAAAGTATGTACCATGAATATATGTAGATCTACTTCTTTACAATATAATGCTAAAATATTTAGTGTATTATAGAACAAATTTAAACTAATACAAGGATTGATACAAAATATTTTTAAATATCCTTTGTTCATAAATGGAACAAATTTTTCCTTTTTCTCAATATTGTTTATAATAAATGTGGTAGATGATGTTTCACATTTTAAAAATTTTGACTTAAACTTTGTGATTCAGGTATTTGAATATCTGATTTCATATCTAATTTGTTTCAATGCTTAGTTTTAATTGCTTTTCTTATTGAAAAACTATCTCAAAACATAGTTTTATATATAAACTTTAGCTATTATACTAAATTATGAATCCTATTTTTCAGTTATACCATATTTTTTGTTGAAATTCACATAGTGAATTTCTATCTTCCCAGCAATGATATCAGTTATTCTCATAAACAGAGAGGAAAGTGGTAATTTATGATTATTTTTTAAACAAATGGGTTCACAATTTACTGAATAACTTCATTTGAAAGATTTTTAACAGGTAAGAGTACTAATTTGCCCATTTAGTAAGTATATGAGGTTTAGTACATGTAAGAATGTTTATAAGTATCTCATTGTTTTTGGAAATAAAATTACATAACAATGAGAACTTTCCCCAATATCCATTTTTGTAGTGCTCTCTGTATAGTGAGACTTTATAAATATAGCGTTTATTTGGTAAGAAGGACATATTTGTTTCTGCTACATAGCATCCAGTTAAAAGTAATTTCCCTCACAAAAATACTTAGCAAATTTAAAATATTTATTTTTTCATAAAATAAAATATATTCTTTTAAATTCTAGCAACTCTTATCTACCAGATAAATGGCAAAATTCCATGTGGAACAGATTTACAAAAATATTCCCCATTCACTGAAAAGTATAAAGAAAAGAAAATATTTTAGGTCTTGCTGTTATGAAAATAATCTGGTAGCAATAAATGTAAAACTGTATGAGACACTAAAGTCACGCGAGTGAGATCAGTACTGTCAACACCCCACACAGGATGTTCACTTCTCTGCTGGGATGACTTCAGGCTTGCTTTACTGTCGAAAACACAGTGCATGTGTAAATCAGCGTTACATTGATTAATGCAAAAAGTTATCTTCCTGTATGAAAAGTGTAAAGGCAAAGTACAGTGATGTTTTCTCTGCTTTAATTAATGTCCTTGTGTGTATCAGAGCTCTGTCAGGCTGCTGGATGTGGCGTGGTACCATTCATGTACAATTTTCTACATAATCACTTAGAAGATTTAGGCAAAAAAACTGAAGAAGAATAAGGCAAGAATTGGGATTTGAACCCACAGCGTATACCTAACACATAACTAACCATCACACCAGGGTCTTTGCAGTGAGTTATAGGAGAAACTAACCTCCATATTCACCCATGTGGTGTGAGTGTGACAAGGTAATGACAGAAAGGATCCACTTCAGGAGAAGTGACCTAGGGGTCAGCAGCCACGGGCCATAAAACTTACTGTTGACACAAGGACCAAAGTGAACTCCTGAGTTTGACAGGAATATCATGTTACATCTTCCTAGGGAAAAGAAGCAAAAGGGAAGACAGTAAATGCAGCCTCCAAAGAGTTTTCACAGTTATTCTCTCAATTTGAAAGAATAATAGGACAAAACCTTTCCTTTTTGTGCCAATTTGCCTTGCATTTTTCAGCAGTTAACTCATCCAGGCTTCCTGAGACCTTATGTTCTCCTCTGCTGCCGTGGTTAAATGAATGTGTTTCACAGAAGGTGAATATTCAAAATGTGGGGATGGGTCAAGCAGAAAGAGATGGCAAAGTACCAGTGTTGCCTCTGGACTTCAATTCCGGAAACTAGAGAAAAATAGTATTTATGGCTAACTACCTGACGGGCTAAGGGAGGAAGGGAATACATTCGAACTGAGATAATCTGAAAGAAATCAGTTTCAATCTACAGCTTGGGTGGGTACAACTATTCCACCCACAGCCAGCTGTGCATAGAGAAAACCTAGTCCCTGTGTTGGGTGGCACCTGGTCTGCCTAGAAAGTTTGAGGAACTGGCTATTTATGGCCATTTCAAAGCTCTCTGAGCACAACATGCAATTTAATCAGCACTTTTCCAGACTGCCTGCCTTCTCTTTATTCCTGTGATGTATTACAAAGCATTTGTAGACTCAGAGAATTCTCATTAACTCTGTTTTGGTCCTATTGACTTAACCCAAAATATGACTCCTTTTCCCCAATGTATGGGAACCCCATTCAGAAATAAAACAAAGCAAAAAAGAAAAGGTATCCTTTTCTTAAAAATGATGTTTGTGGGTTTTTTTTGTTGTTGTTCCACAAGCGCCAGACCCTCACTCTTACAGACTTTCTTATGAAAATGTCTTTCAATCCAGTGTTGGGTATAAATCATATATGAAATGAACAACATAATTCATAAGAAGATGTTTCACAGAACTCTTGCCTTTGCTAGAAGTCAGAGCTCTTGTCACGCTTCCCTTTATAAAATGCTCCCAAATAACCCATCTTATTATACGTCTGATTCTCGGTGTGCTATGTATCTGAAAGTCATATATTATGTAATAGATATGAAAATCAACTTCAGATACAGTGCTGCATCAATTTTATTTCTTCTAAAGCTACCACCACCACTTTACCATTGTATTATGCAGTGAACAGCCAGTTTCATCTTATCACCACCTTGTAACCTGGTTTCCTTTCTCATTCCTTGACTGGAGTGGCACCTGGAAGACCATAAGCTGAGATCTAATCCATCTTCAAGCCATGAAACCCTTGACGTTAATATCCTGTTCTAGAAATCGCCTCTACTGATTTCAAGTATGGCATCTTATTTCTCCTGGAGTACACGGTGAAGTTCATTTCTCTACTCCCTCAGCCTGGAATACCCTACCTAAAAGATGAATGGTGTCTTAATAAAGCCCACTAGATTTGAGCAGCTTCTTCACATCTCTGAAGTCTTCGTGAGTTTCTTATGAATTTAATCTCATCTTCTTTTCACTCCTAACACTCCTTTCCATACACATACACCTAGCTTGGAGGCAGTCACTTCCAGAAGAGCTTTTAAATGTTTTTACCTAGTGTTACCTGTCAGTCTGCATTGCAAAGGGAGTTTTAAACCTCCTGAACTTTACCGCCTGGAAAATAGTCAGTGTTTAATGAAAGAATTAAAGAATGATTGGAAACTTTGGACTGACTTGCAATAGAAAAGTACGAAGGGGAATTAACTTTTTATAAAATTATGAATTTTATAAAATTCTAAAATAAAGAGAAAATAATATTACAAAAACATCAATGCATCATGAAGAAATAATAAATAACAAATGTTAACATTTTATTATTATTTTAAGTGAAAGAAGCATTTCTGATAGCATTATAGTTTTCTTATTATGTAACCTATATTTGCATTTTCTTTTCTCTCTCACTGTAGGCAAACTCTTGTGTTCTATAATTTATCCCTATAAATTTATTTTTAAAACTTTTAATACATTAATCCACAAACTATGTTACTATACTTTCTGGATTTTAAAAATTTGAGTATATGATATTCTACAACTTTCTTTCCTCATTTAATATTATACTTTTGAGATTGTCCATATTAATGTGAATTTATTTCAGTCCATATGAATATGCCCATATTAATATGAATTTATTTCATTCACTTTAACTGCTATGTACATACTTTTATAATTATACTATAATTTATTTAATCATTTTTCTTTTGATACATTCTAAATTTCCCCAAGGTTTTGCTCTGTGAACAGTTCTGCAATGAGTATGCAAGTCTGCTTATCACAAGTGCAAACGCTCTTTGGAGTTCATGCATAGAAGAGTTTTCAATTAGTGGATACCTGCATTTTCCAGTTTACTCGATATTGCCAAATTGATCCTCGGAACAGTATTTGAAGATGGAAACATTTTAATGATTTATGAATGTAAATGATGAAACACTTATTTCTGTCATCACTGATGTTTAAACACCATTGATAATAATGGGAAATAAAGAAGGACATAAGTTTCAGGAATCGATGATTCACTTATTGCCCTTCAATAATCCACACAGCCTAATTTGCAAACAATAGCATCAACAATTTTGTGATCTTTTCTAGCGTACAAACTTTCCACTCTAGCAGTTGTACTGTCTTGATGAAAATCTCAAGCAGGCAAAAACTAAATGCTTTTTTCTCTTTACATCAGTTAAAATTTGACTAATATTAAATACATACACACATACAATCTTTGTCATTTTCCCTTGTCTTCAAAGACTTCATTTTGTTTCTTTCCACTCCAAAACACTTAAGAAAATGTCCATGGTTTATAGAACCAACACCTTTTGTCCTAGTATTTGTGTGAATCTATTAAAATGAAAGCAATGCTCAAGATATTTGAGGAACAACCTGTCACTTTGCACTGATTAACAAAGAAGCAGGTAATTAAGAATAGCAGTTAGCAAGAAGTGTTGTTTTAATTAAATGGAATAATTAATTTCTGCAGGGCTTGGATGAAACATGAGAAACCACTGCTTAAACTACTGAACAGTTTGCAAGGGATAGATTTGGAATCACCAGCTCACATTTCTTCCCAATTTTTCTCAAATAGGGTGGGCAAATACAGTGTCCAAGCAGTGTGGGCACCAGTACTGGAAGTTACTCCATAGCAGCCCCTGGCAATGCCCCACCAATTGTAAGGAAATAAAAACCACCAGAGTCTTAGGGGAGACACTGTTGTGTTCTCTTACTTAACATTGTAATGCTATTTTATAAAGGTATAGTCAGAGAAAACCAAGAAAAATCCAACAATTGGGATCTTGGCCCAATTCCTCCCATGCCTTGCTTTCCTTTTCTCCTAGAGCTCTGTGTGGTCACTAAGCAGATTTCACAGTCTCCTTTTTGCTCCAGCATGGCCTTGTCTTGCATCTGTCTGTCTTGTGTCATGATGTGAAGTACAGCAAAACTATCACTTTTTGTTCAAAGTGATTTTAGCTTGCTTTGTCTTGTTTAAGCTCAACACACATGAATGTACGGATAGCTGTTTTGAGGAGAATGAGAGACACTATGACAGCCATTCTTGGCTTCCCTAATGTCTGGTCTTGAAGACCTGAAATGCCCTCCTTGTCCTGCTCAGATCAATTCCATACAAGGTTGTTTCATGTGAATTCCCTGTATATGACAATATGGACAACTATTTGGAAGAAAACAAGAGTCAATATGATAGAGAGTGAATATCTCCGATTGTCTAGTTTTGAAATTTATGTCTCTTACATTGCTTGCTTGTGATCCGCTTTGTTGTTTTTTTTGTGTTTAATTTTACCCTTTTGATATAATTGCATGTATATTTGAATGGGTAAGATGGATGACTATATTGCTGTTTTTTTCAGATTGTGGAGCAGAACTGTTAACAGTCTCACTGTTTGAATGTCTACTTTACAAATTTTAACTTTGTAATTTGAACAACTATTTCCAAGAAATCAATATGTAATTTGTCAAGTAATAATATCTTAGGATTTTTGTTGTTGTTCTTTTCCTTTTTTCCTTGGAATTCTGTATTACTGCTACCCTTTATTCCGTTTTGTTTTGTTTTGTTTTTTCTCTTTAAATAAAATTAAAAAAAATATACTCCTGGAGAGGTTCTGCAGAATTTAAGGCAGAATATATCCTTGAAATAATTATAAGTCAGAGTTGGCCTTGATAACACAAATACATGACATTAGAGATGTCACTATCCCCTTTTCTGGACAGGAAGTCTAGAGGAAACCTAAGGGAAGAAATTCCAAGAGAAACAGAAACAAGACTGACTTCGTCCCTTAAAAAAATGAAAATCTTAGACTGAATAAATTGACTAGTGAAAGTCAAGACGTGGAGTCATCTCTGACTGGCCTAGGTTGCTGGAGAGAGCACATGTCCAGGCCACACTGCAGGCGAGAACTCCACTCAGCACTCCTGAGGCAGAGAGGCAACGTGTGTTCTTGAGTGCCAAGGCGTCAAGAAGCTGAAGTGAAGATGGAGGAGAAAACTGCACAGACTGCAGCTGTTGAAAACTTGAGAAGACCCGTACCAACGTGCACTTGCATACTATCAGGGTATATATGAGCAAACTATCCAAATATGTACCCAACTGTGGCAGGTGAGGCTGCTTCAGGGGATTACAGAGGATGCTGTTTCAGGGTTCTGTGTGCCATAGTGGATTGCAACTAACTGCCACAGTGGAAAATCTAATAATATACTGGGCATCAGAGTAAAAAAGGAAGCTCTTGCTCTGGTATCAGGATAAAATTAATCATTGGACTAAATGCTGTTGCTCTGATCCTGCTTAGTACATCTTAAGAATATGACCAAATGATCAAACTGTTCTTTAATAATATCAGTTTCCCAAACAAATCTCAAAGTCTAGCAACTAAACAAAAAGTATCAAGTATCAAAGAAATAGGAAAATATAATCATCAATAATGAAAAGAAAAAAAGGAAAAGCTGACCAAGAAATGACATAAATTATAAAATTAGTACATAAAAACATCAAAATTTATTCTAATTTTAATATATGTTTAAGAAACTAGGAAAAAGTTGAAAATGCACGGAAGACATAAAAAAGACCCAAATCAAATTCGTAGGCATATAGCTAATAATATTTAATACTGTAATGTTGAAGGCAGATTGGATGCTATAGTAGAGAAAATTAATGAATTCGGAGATAATAACAGAAATTCCTAAAATAAAATATACAAGAAATAGACCAAATACTCAATTAACTTGCCAATGAGTCATAGGACAACCTAAAATAGTCAAATATACATGTAATTGAAATCTCCCAGAGTGAGACCAGAAAAAATATTTTAACAAGTAATGGTTGGAATGTCTCCAAATTTGATTAAGCTATAAACTATAATAATGAACACTGAATATAAGAAATATGAAGAAAACTACATGTAGCATATCATAACCAGTAGTTTAAAATCAGTAATAAAAGTAAAATCATAAAATCTTATAGGAGTTGGAAAAATTATGTACAGAAGGACAACGATAAAGATGTTAGTTTTATTATCAGAAACTGAAAGTTAGAATACAATAGAACAAAACATTTAAAGTATCAAAATAAAAATATTTATCAAAATTAGTATTTTATCCAACAAAAATATTTTCCAAAAGTGATGACTTTTTCAGACATAAAAAAGCTTTAAAAATTCATCACCACCTAATCTACACTGTATGTTATTTCAAAAACCCTTCCAAGAGATAGAAAACAAAAGAAAACCTGGATTTACACAGAGGAAAAATGAGCACAATAAATAGCAAACATACAAGTAAATTTTTTCGTGACTTACATGAGTTTCTTTGAAAGATAATTGACTGAGCTGAGGTTAAAGCTGACGTGGCACAGGGCTTGTTTGGCACCCTTGAGGGTGAGTTTGAGCCCCAGTACTCGAACAAAGAAAACCATGGTTAACTAGTTAAATAAAAATAATAATGTGCTTGAACAAAAATAATAATGATAATAAGGATATTTTATGATTGATTTTATACATATGTAAATGTGTGTATATGTAAAATACACGAATGCAAAAAAAACAACATCAAGAAAGGAGAAATGGTCATATAATGCTGTAAGATTCTTATAATGTGCAAAAGTAGTAAAGCACAGTCTTCTATGTCCAGAGAAAACAAGGTCCTCATCGTTTTTTGCTAGGATGTTTCTCGGGACTGTGTTTGCATCAAGCAATACTGAGGGCTGAAGCAATACCTTCCTTGTGGTATGAACGGCAATCTTGCTTATTGCTTGCTGTGAAAGTGTGGGCGGTCAAGTTCGGTGTGCCCTGTTATACAAACTACAGCCCATGCATGCATTTATCCAGTGATCTCATTTTCCGCGAGATTCGAAGGTAAAGGAAAACCACAAACATGCTAACGTTCATGTTCCTCACAGTCCCACGAGTCACGAAGTCCATCGCCTACACATAGAAATCTCATTCTTTCAGCATCTGTAAAACACCAGCAGAGAAACTTATTCTTTATCATCTTATCAGTAGGATAAATGATAAAGCAAAATCCAAGACGTGGCAAAGAATTTTAGGAATTGACTGTAATATGTTAAAATGTATACAATAAACCTTACCACAAACACTAAACTTTATCAAAGGAAATCATTTGGAAATGGTCTAAATGGGGTTCTGTGGCGTGCACCTGTCATCCCTGCCTCTCAGTGGTCTGAGTCAGGAAGGTCTCAAGTTCAAGACTAGCCCGGGAAATATGGTGAGACCTCCTCTCAAAAGCAACAGTAAAATATATATAAGATGGCAGAAAAGAAGAAACAGGGAACAAAGAAATGAGAAGCAATTAGTGATCAAATACAAAATAATAAAATTAAGCATACCCATATCAATATTTTTTTCAAAAATGTAAATAGTCTTTACCAAACCAAACCAATTTAAAGTTGGAACCTCTGAAATAGGGTAAAATTAAAAGGCCCAGTTATAAGAAATATATTTAAATGTAATAACACAAATGAGTTAATAGTAAAAAGGTAGAGAAATATAATTCTGAATTATTTGAAATGTTTAGATTAATATAGGATTAAGTAGATTTCAGACTAATGAACATTACAAAAATAGTCATTTCATGACAATAGATATTTAAGTTCATCATGAAAAAAATTACAATACTAAATGATTATGAACCAAATAATAGATGTTTAATATGCAAGAAGAAAGAAGTTATAAAATGATAAGAACAAAAATAATAGCATTATCTCTTCCTCAATAATTAGCTGAACACATGGAAGAAAATCAATAAAGATACAGAAATCTTGAAAAATGCTTTTAGCCAACATGTAATTGACATTTACAGGATATTCCATTCCACAGCAGATTAAATACATTTTTAGGTGTATGCAGAACATTTACCAAGGTAGACTTCTGTCTTGCTAAATACAGTAAGGCCTTATAATAAGACAAAATAGTGAGAAGAAATCAAGTTTACAAAGTGGGATCCCTCACCACAATAGAATTCCATTAGAAACCAGTAACAGAAAAAAAATACCTGGATAACCCTGAATATTTAGACAAGAAATAACACACCCTAATTAATCCACAGGTCAAAAGAAGAAATCAAAAACAAAGTTAATGTATTTGTACTGAATAGCAACAAAGAACAAAATACAAGTTTGTAATATGCAGCTCAGTGAATTTAGAGATGTCTAAACTGTATTAGAATGAAAAAGAGATCCCAAGTACTGACTTATCTTCCCCTTAGAAAGAAGGAAAAGCAAATTAAATCAAAGTAAAGGAGAAAAAAAAATCAATGATAAAGAACAGAGCTGAATGTAAAGAAATAAAAAACAGAACGATACAGAAAATCAGCAGATCCAAAACTACTTGTCAGATAAAATTAATGAAATTTAGAAGAAGTTCTATCTAGACTGTGAATTAAAAAGAGAAGAAACAAAGTATCACTATCAGGTAGGACAAAGGTCAGTTCACTACACTCAACAGCCTCTTCAAAAGGCACAAAAGGGGGTCAGCGGTACAGCTCAGTGGCACAAGTGCCTGCTTCCCAAGCACAAGGTCTGAGTTTAATTCCCAGCACCATTAAATAAATAAATAAAAATGAAAAGGCCCTGAAAGAGTGTTACAAACAACTTTCTACATTTATATTTGACAATAGCGATGAATACATTTATTTGAAGGTACAACTTTTAAATCAGTTTAGTCATTCATTTATTCTTTTATGACATTAAAGTGTTTTGCTCATTTATCATGCACTATTTTTCATTTTAAACTAATTGTAGGAATTCTTTATGTATTATGCTCTCAAATCAGTAAAATGAGAAATGAAAGAAAGGTTATCACTACCAATATAAGGAAAATAAAAGCAATAATAAGTGACTACATTAAACAATTTTACTGCAAAATTTAGAAACTCTCGATAAAACAAACAAATTACTGAAAAAAATAAAAACTACCAGACTAGATTGAAGGAGGAATAGAAAACCTGAAAAAATATTTAACATGGAAAGAATTGGAGTTGAAATCAAGATGGTCGTAACATTTCTTTTAATTAAGTAAACTCAGACCTCTCTTTTTGTGGAGATTTTACTTTTAGAACACCTGTAACTACACATCTCTCTTTACTCTTGAAGGTATTAATTTTCTCTGCACCTCTTTCTACTTTTACAAGACCGGAATGTCTTTATTAGGGAGCTAGAGTCATGTCTGAAATGTTATCAAGGAAGATAACATCCCTAGCTCCCTGTTTCTGGGAAGCACTAAAAGTAGGGTTCCTTGCTTCAGGTTGTAAAGTTCCACTTGATGTGAGAAGGAAGTTTTCTTTGGCTTCAGTAGGACCAATCACCGCAGTGATAGCCTACGATACCCCCACCCTACTTGTGCTGTTTTTTTGGAGGAGCTGGTCTGTGGTCTTTCCTCTATTGCTGGCACTAGTCTTGGAATAAAACCAACTTCTGTTTGCCCAGTTTGTCCAACGTGAAGTATTTTTAAAAATTTATTAGTTAATAAAAATTATTCCCATGAAGAAAATGATACCAGATGGATTCACTGATGACTTTGATCAAATATTTAAATGAGAATTAACAAAAACTTCAAAAACTATCAAAAAATGAAAAAGGAAACACTTCTGTCTAATGCAATGAGGGCAATAGTACCCTAACTCAAGGGCAAACGAAGACATTACTGTATGGACAGTTCTAGAGAGGGCAATCAGACAGACACAAAAGAAAATTAAAGTTATCTACATTGGAAAGAAAGAAGCAAAATTATTTTTATTTGAACATGATATGCTTTTATACATGAAGAATCCCCCCAAATTCATCATATTTGCAGGATACAAGATTGGTATGCAAAATCCAATTTTGTTTCTATAACTAGTCATAAAAAATCTGAAAATAAAATCTAGAAAGCAATTATTTTTAGAATAGCATCAAAAAGTAAAATATTTTGGAATACATTTCACCAAGGAAATATAAGCCCTATATACTTGAAAACTACAAAAAATTGGTAACAGAAAGTTTAAAACATGTAATCAACTGTGTAAATGATGTTCATGGTTTAAAAGATTTAATATGCTATTGATTAAGATATATTAAATGAGTGCACCAACTTTTCAAAATAAACTTTATCATCATGTAATACTAACATGCACTAATAATTTTTGAAAGGAAAGCAGTATTTCCCAAATTGGCCTATGCCAGATGTTGCACCAAATTACCCAACATTCCTTATGAAAACCCCAATGGCCTTTTTATAGAAACAGAAAATCTAATCTTAAAACTCATAAAAAATATAAGGAATCTCAAATAGCAAAAAAACTATTTAAAAAAGACAAGAAAATGGAGGACTGAAACTTCCCAACTGCGAAGCTACTGAAAAGGTAGTGTGATCAAATGGCTATGGTAGTGACAGTTTGTGTAAATTGTACAAATATTTAGAAACACAAATGAAAGAAGAATAGGTCCTTGCAGGCTTAGACATTTATATTTAGAGTACAAATATTTATTTCATGAATGTGACAGACCAGAGAACCTACTGTAGACATTTGACACCGATTGACAGTTTCTTCCTAGGCTGATCTAACAATGAATAGAAATAATTTTCCCTTAAGAAAAATGCATTGATTAGCTACAATAAGGATCATATAATCTCACCATTTTCTTACTTGAATTTAGTTCCAAAAGCTATGTCAAGATCATAAGCTTGCAAATTGACTTTTTAATAGTACATGTTTGCAGCATGATTATACTCATTGTGAAGAGTTAGTACATATACATAATATCTCCTAATTCTTTTTTAATCTCCTTACCCAACCTCTCTCTCTCCCCTGCCTCCAACTCTTGGTCCCATTCACAATTCTAAAAGTTATATCTCCTTGTTTCCTATTATCTTTCTTTTAATTTGCTCTTTAATTTGTTTATACTTTTGGTCTCTTGTTGATTTTAAATGACACTGTGGAGAAAATATTGAGTGACTGGGACCCATGGGAGTTCCTCTTGATGAAAGTTGTAATTATTAAGTGATGTCATGCAGGAATTAACACTCAAGTACCTTCTTTCTGACAGGCCAGGTAATAGGGTACATAGAGCTGTCCTACATTTAGGATTAATGGCACCTATGACATCCACAGATGAAATTATGGTCCCTCTCTGAAAGGATTTGATGCAGTGTATTTTGTATAGCTAACTGCTATTGGGGCAATGGCTATAAATTTCTGTTCATGCTGTACCCTTCCTGGAGAAGAGCAAATTGTAATCCTTACTCTCCCCTAGACCAGGGCCTCCTTTTCCCAACTTAGTCCAAAATTTGGCAGTAATAACACACATTCTAATTTTATTTACAGGTGTGTGTTCTCTGTGAAGAATCATCTCAGATAAAAAAAAATAGATCTTTAGTTTCATCTCTGAAAGTAAGAACTTTGTCTTTCACAGGTGAAACACCCACTCTTTCATTTTTAACAGGAAGAAAATGTTAGTTTTAATAGATGTAAACTAACTTAGCAAAGTGTCATATCAGAGATGGTATAGAAACAGGAAATATTACAAATTTAAATCTCATACTTTCATTACAACACGATGTCATGAGGTTATAAAATAGATAAAATATTGCCAGCTTTAATTTATACCAGGAAGACAATCATTTAATTGGCAGAACTAGTGCAAAAAAGGAGGAAATGAACAAATGCAAGAGACAAGTTAAGCAACACAATTTCTTTGGAATACCGAAGTCTGAAATACCATTTTTCTCAGGCTGAAGGAATTTTAATGTACCACTACAACTGCCTGATTGTAGTAATCTGTATACAAAATACATGCCTTTATGCATAATCTGTTTTTTGTTCTAGGAAAAAAAGTCAATTAAATTACTTGCCCATTTAATAGACAGTAGTTTCACATCTGCTTTGCTGATTCTTGGTGACTCAAAGAGAAATATTTGTCCAGATCATCTCACAGATGGAAAAAGACTAGGTTCCAGTGAGAAAGGGATTTCAAAGCAAAAGGGTTTATTGCCAAATTAGGTAGGATAACACACAAGGCCAGACAGCACTAGCATGTGAGCCAGGAATTCCTTTGCTCTGGCTTCTTTTCCCATACTTCCTATTTTAGGTGTTCAACACCCCACTCCTGCATATTTATGATTTACCTCTGCTTTTAATTTTGAATTGTGTGTGCCATTTCCCATCATTCATCAGTAATTCATGCACAAGATGCAGTGCATAAGGGTAAGGCCTTAAGCATAAGATAATGAGGACAAGTCAACCCAAGAACAGTCAAGAGCAGTCATCGAGCATGCAGTGCTAGGTGGAAAGTCCCTAGGCCTACTGTGTGGTTAGTTTGTGGTCACCTCTCCACCGAGGGTCCCCTTTCAATTAGTTGTGGCCCTCTCATGGTCTTGTCCATTTCTCATTATCAGAAAGAACAACTGACACAGTTCAGCTGTCTTCGACCACCCAGAGAAAAGACAGCTTGCACCAGTTCAACAGTCCTAGCTCACCCACCACTGCTCACCTCTGACCAGCTGCCTACTCCAGTAAGACACCACCAAGAAAAATCATCCACATGTATCTTACTCTATGAGTATACCCAGGAGTAATCCTGCTATCTAAGGGAGAAAGCATCCCATTCTGAAGCAAACCAACTGCATTAAATATTTAATACTAATTTATAAGAATATCTTTACATTGATTTGCACACTTACTGCAAAAATGCAATGATCAAAACAAGGCATTCTTTTCAGAAGATGCACAGACCAGTGGAACGAGTACAGTACACAAAAGCAAACCCATACAAATATATTCAATTAATATTTGACAAAGAGTGCAAAGGAAATTCCATAGAGAAAGTATTGTCTTTACGACAAATGATGCTAGAATAATTCAACAACCATATGTAAAAAAACAGTAATAGTCTAGACATAAACTTTACACTTTTAACAGAAATCAACTCAAAATAGATCAAGGATCTAAATGTAAAATTAAAATTACATAATTTAAAAAATTTTTTATTTTAGGACTTGGATTCAGCCAACTGTGGACTGAAACCTCTGTAAACTGTGAGCGGGAATAAATCTTTCCTCCTTTAACCTGTAGGGTATTTTGTGTTAGCAACGAGAAAAGTGACTAAAACAAATGGTATGTTGGTCTCTATAGAACTGTAAACTTATATATGTCAAGAAGTACCAGCAAGATAACGAAAAACCAAGTAGAGAACAGAATATATTAATGGTTTTTCTTAATGTGTGGACTTGAATTTAGAATGAATAAATTAATTTTTTAAAATGTGAGTTGAGTGTGGTGGCACATGCCTGCAATCCCAGCACTTGGGAAGCTGAGGCAGGAAGATTGCTATGAATTCAGGACCATCCTGGACTACATAGTGAGTTCAAGGCAAGGGAGATCCTGTCTCAAAAAAACAAAGAAAACAGTGGACAACTGAGTACAAAAATGAGGAAATGACCTCTATGGACTGTTTGCAACAGAGGATACCTAACTTGTCAGAAACATGAAAAGGCACTCAACTTCAACAGCCATCAAGAAAGTGCAAATTGTGATCAACTACTTCAGAAAACTGTCTGGCAGCATCAACTAAACTTCTCAACATCCACCATGAAAAGAACTCAAAAAGAGATGCTACAAATGTGCAAGTTATTACGAGAAGCATTGAAAATATATTGTTTCTACAGGTTCAGGTTTAACTTCTTTATCTCCTCTGTGTTTACGTAATAACCAACCACACTTATGTTGATTTAGTGATTCACAGAGAAAAATAAGATCCAACATTTAAGCATAAGATCAACCACAAAAAATACCACCCAAGAAAATACTATTATTAAATGAGATCATGAAGAACATTTAACCAGAAAGACTCACAAATGAAATGCCAGTGTAATGGCTCAGGTGCCAGAGGATTCTTACTCCAGCCAAATGCCCCTCTTTGAGTTCTTGTAGCTGACAAGGCAAGCATAAAAAAGGAGAAAGCATAAGAGAGTGAAGAAGAGGATCAGAGACATGCATCACACATGGGGTCAGAACAAACACATATCCTGAGTCAAAAGAGAGGTTGCCTTAGTCAAGCATCAGGTCACGAAAAGCAGCTACACTGGGGTTGGGCATAGGGCACTTAGAGAATGTTTAAAATTATCATCAAACACTGACCTTCCTCATAAAAATAGTTTCTCAAGTAAATATTGTTAAGGCTTATTCTGTGAACACAAATGTTGCAAGTTCTGATCGAAAGACACAAGTACACAGCCGTGTGTATACACTGGATATGCTTGTGATCTAGACGACACATTTGACAATAGGATTAGCTACCTCCTTGTATTCCCTCGCCATTTAAACCATTTGAATGTACTTGTATTTCTCAATAGTGTTAATCTTAATGCTTGGTTACACAAATGGTCAATATTCTCCAGAAACTGAAATGTAATTAAGTAAGGATTCTTGAGTACTACACTTCCTATACCTTTTAACTACGTTTTCGTTGAATGTTTTGTGTCTCGTAGTTTAAATTCTGCAATCTTAGCTGTAACAGAAAAATACACAGAAGATGGACTTCATTTTTGAACTACAGAATTATCTTTTATGTCATATATTGTCTTGATTGTTACAGCTTTCCACTGCTGACATAGTTAAATGAGCCTACACTGGAAGACACACTAAATGGAGAGAGACCAAGTTAGGAGACATTCGTGAGAGTCTTTTAATGTCTTAAAATTACATAACAAATTTTACAATACATTTAAAATACTGAGTGAAAAAGCAAAATGCAGTGGCATAGGTATGGTATTTTCTATATAACATTTTAAAACCACACAAAACAATAATACATATTGTTTATGGATTTAAACATGAAATAAATAAGACAGATGTACATAAACCAAGTTCAAGATAGTGGTTGCCTCTGAGAAGAGAAAGGAAAGACATGAAGGTATAAAAAGAGCTTTATGTTTGTACCTATAATATTTTACTTCTTGAGACGCAAGACTAAAGTCAATATAGAAAAATTTTAACACTTGTTAAATCCCTCACTGACCAAAATTTAGATTGTGAACTCTTTGGCTTTAGAACAATGTTGCCATCAAGGAAAAATGGTAAGAGTTTTAATGTATTTATGCTCTTGTCAACACTTGCGATTGATTCTTTTTATACTAGAGGCATCCCAGTGGATCTGTAGGATCTCATTCTGGTCTTAAATTTTTAAAAATTTTTATTATTATTTTTTTTGATTGTGGTTTGTCTTTGCATTTCCCTAAAGAGAAATAATGTTGAGCATCATTTTGCTTTCTTACTGGCCATTGTCTGTTCAAGCCCTTTGCCCATTTTTACCTTGGGCTGTCTTTTTGTTGTTGAGTTGTAAAATTTCTTTATATATTCTGGATACTAAACCCTTATCAGATACATCATTTGCAAGTATTTTCTCCCTTTATTTAGTTTTTTCCCATATTTTTAATAGTATTGTTTGATGTACAAACTTCTTGACTTGGTAAAGACTGATTTATCTGTATTTTCCTAAGAATCTATTACTACATCTAGTATCGTACATTCATGCCTAAGTTTTCTTCTAAGTTTTCTACTTTTAATTCTCATATTTAGGTCTTTGATCTCATTGAGGTAATTTCTGTATGTGGTGTGAGGTAGGGGCTAATTTTATCCCTTCACATGTGGGATATCTAGTTATCCCAACACATAAGTTTGTTTCTGGACTCTCAAGTCTACACAATTGATCTACTATCTGTCTGTCTTTATGCCACCACACATACTGATGTACAGATTATATAGAACAAATTGTAAATTTTTCATAATGATACAAGATCATTTCTCTTAGTATAATTGTAATGTTTGAGCAATAAGAGTGCTGCCTTTAATGTCTGCTAAAATAAATGGGATGTTTGACTCTATAGCAAATAAAAAAAATTTTATTTTAAAGAGGATACAACAAAACAGAACAAGGCAGATCAGTAAAAACAATGCAAGCAACACCAGATTTCAAAATAAGACAATAGGCCAGACCACCCAGGGACTCCAACCAGTAACTAGTAGGGCTGGGCCAGACCTAGGCCCCTCCTGCGACCCCAACCTTCACACCAGACCACCTCCCTGGACCCAGACACCCCAGGCAGGGATGCTCAGTGCTGGGCCACACCTAGGCCCCTCCTGTGACCCCCGCCATCCTGCCAGACCACCTCGCTGGACCCAGGAACTCCAGGCAGCAGCACATGCCCCTGCAGTCCCACCGCTGTCATTGGAGACCCACCCCACCTCCTGGACCTACTATTGTTGTTGATTTTTGGTGCCCATACCTTCCCCCAGCACCTTGGACTGCAGTGGATTAACCATGCTGTATCAAAAGACTAGCAATCCATCATCCAAACAGAAGAACTCATCAGGCTTCCATCAGTGAAATGAGTTTGCCCCTAAAATAGGAATAGTTTGCCACCTTCAGTGGGTAAACAGGAGCAATAGCGAAGTCCTCTCCAGAAGTAGGCTATTCGCAGGCTTGGCAAGAGTGTGGGTGATTCCTTCCTCCACACAGAGAACATCAGGTAGGTTGAGGAGGGTACCAATAAGGCTTCCCCCAACCTGGAGAAAATTAAGGGGTCCTGTGGGACACCCAGAGACACAGTAAGGTCCCACCTGATACAAACACTATAAATGGGGAGATCTGGTGACTCTGAACAACTTGAAGACATAATAGCAGCAGGAACTAAGGGCTGATTTCCATCAATACTCTTCGGCTTATCAGCCCAGGAAAAATATAGGACTCACCCAACTGGCCATGCAGGGAGAATTCAGGTGACTGGTCCACCTCTTCTTTGGGGGACCCAGCAATTGGACAAACGTCAACCTTACAGTAGGACACACTACCAACAATTGACACTAGTGGGATTGAAGGACCAAATATTAACCTGAAAGGAGAAAATAGCAAAACAAAAAAGCAAAATGCAATCTCAAACATCTAGTCCATCAGGTGCAAGTACAGGAGACATTGAAATAGAGGACTTCAAAAGTAACACACTGGAAATCTCTGAAAAGATAGCAAGTGAAATAAAAAAAAACTCCATGAGGCTATAGAGGAAATCAAATTAGAAGTGATCTCTCTTGTAAAGACAGAAATAACAACCTTAGTAATGGAGTTGCTCAGTGCAGGTAGAGAAGAATTGATTTAAAAAAGTACAGGAGCATGGGAAACTGATTGAAACCTTGAATGAACGATATAGAAAACAAGCAGAATTCATGAAACAAACTCAAAGAGACATCCAAGAAACAAAAAATTCTGTTGAAAGCTGGCGAAAACATTTACATGAAGCTGAGGATAGAATTTCAGATCTTGAGGACAGGATCACAATTAGCGATCATGAAAGGATAGAACTTTTAAAAATAACAAAGCAGCATGAAATTAAATCCAGCAGCTTCAAGACAATGCCAAGAGAAACAATATAAGATTAATAGGCATCAGTGAAGATGCAGAAATCAATGCAAATAACATAACTAAGCTATTCACAGAAGTAATAGCAGAAAATTTCCCAAACATGGGGAAAATCTGATATGCAGATAAGTGAAGCTATAGAATGCCAAACAATCACAACCAACATAAATCTACACCCAGACATATAATAATTAAGATTCCAGACATACAGCATAAAAACAGAATACTAAAAACTGTTAGAGAAAAGACACAACTCACCTATCAAGGAAAGCCCATTAGAATCACAGCAGACTTTTCAGTACAAACCCTCAAGTCAAGATGAGCTTGGAGTAAGGTATTTCAAGCCCTGAAAGAAAACAGCTTTCAACCCAGACTTATGTAGCCAGTAAAACTTTCATTCAAATTTAATGGAGAAACAAGATACTTCCATGACAAAGAACAACTGAACAAATTCATGTGCACAAAACCAACCCTAGAAAGAATATTGAAAGACATACTGGATAGAAATAAAAATGACCACAATCTCCAGAACAACAGAAAGAAACCCCAGGCAGGACAAGCAATTAAACAAGGGGGGAGAGCAGAAAGCAAACAACTGGAACATAACAAGGCAAAGTAGAGCCAGTACATATTGATTATATCCAGAAATGTAAATGTCCTCAATTCACCTATCAAAAGACATAGGTTGACAGAATGAATGAAGAAACATGATCCCACAAAATACTTTTTGCAAGAAACACATCTGACCCAAAAGGAAACTCATAGATTAAAAGTCAAAGGATGGAAAACAGCATTCCATGCAACAAGAACCTAGAAAAAAGCAGGGGTAGTTATTCTATTTGCAGACAGTGTGAACTTCAAACCTGAAATGATTAAAAGAGATAAAGGAGGTCATTATATACTTGTTAGTGGAAAAATTCAAGAGGAAGAACTAACAATTATAAATATATATTCGCCAAACACAGGAACTCCCAACTATATTAGACAAATACTAATGGACATGAAAAACCAAATATACAAGAACACTTATACACAAGAACAATTATAATGGGGACCTTAATACCTCATTGTTACAAAGAGATAGATCAAGTAGACAAAAAGTCAGCAAAGAAATAATAGAACTGAATAATACCTGTGAGCAATCAGACTCAGTAGATGTTTACAGAGTATTCCACCCAACCACATGAGAATACACATTCTTCTCAGCTGCACATGGTACATTCTCCAAAATAGACCATATATTATCCCATAAAATATTCTTAAGTGAATGCAAAGGTATTGAAATTATCCCATGCATAATATCTGACCATAACACACTGAAATTGGAAATTAATGGCAAAAAAATTGCAAAACCTGCATAAATACATGGAACTTAAGTAACAACCTTCTGAACAACCAGTAGGCTACAGAAGAAATTAAAGAAGAAATAAAGCAATACCTACCAGTCAATGAAAATGTGGAAAAAACATACTGTAATATGTGGGATGCAATGAAAGTAGTCTTAAGAGGGAAATATATAAAACAATGAATTGTCATATCAAGAAAACAGAACAAGCACAAATGAACAACTTAATGCTTCATCTGAAGCTTCTAGAAAGAGCAAGTTAAACCCAAAGCTCATAGAAAAGAGGAAATTGTAAAGATCAGAGAGAGCAGAGATTAATGTAATTCAAACTAAAAACACAATACAAAGAGTTAATGCATCAAATGCTAGTTTTTTTGAGAGAATAAACAAAATTGACAAACTTCAAGCTAACATCAAGAAAAAGAAAGAAAAAACTCAAATTCATGCAATAAGGACTGAAAAGGGGGAAATTACTACAGATCCCATGGAAATTCAAAAGATCATGAATACCTACTTTGAAAATCTCTACTCACATAGAGAGGAAAACACAGAGGAAAGGGACAGATTTCTAGAAACATATGAACTACAAAAGCTCAACCAAGAAGATATAGCAATTTTGAATAACCCAATATCAGCTATTGAAATTGAATAGGTAATTAAAAACTTACCGACAAAGAAAGCCCAGGTCCTTATGGATTCACGGTTGAATTCTACAAGAAATTTAGCAGAGATTTGATGCCAATACTCCTTAAGCTCTTCAATGAAATTGAAAAGGAAGCAATCCTCCCTAAATCATTCCTGTAGGCAAGTGTTACTGATACCAAAATCAGGTAAAGACCCAACCAAAAAGGAGAACCGTAGGCCAATCTCACTCATGAACATTGATGCAAAGATTCTCAATAAAGTGCTGGCAAATATAATGCAACAAATCACCAAGAAGATTATACATCATGACCAAGTGGGATTCATTCCAGCAATGCAGAGATGGTTTAACGTAAGCAAATCAACAAATGTAATACATCACATCAACAGAGCCCAAAACAAAAACCAGATGGTCATCTCAATAGATGCAGAAAAAGCTTTTGATAAAGCCCAACACATGTTCATGATAAAAACGCATCAGAAACTTGGAATGTATAGTGTCTACCTCAATTTCATAAAGGCCATCTATGACAAACCAACAGCCAACATTATACTAAATGGACAAAAACTGAAAGCTTTCACTCTAAAATCAGGAACAAGACAAGGATGTCCTCTATCACCACTCCTATTCAATATAGTTCTGGAAATACTAGTCCAGGCAATCAGACAAGAGAGATAAATAAAAGGAATAAAGATAAGAAAGGAAGAAATTAAATCATAACTATTGGCATATGACATGATACTCTATATAGAAGGCTCAGAAAAACTCCATTAAAAGACTACTAGAGGTAATAAACAAATTCAGCAGTGTAGCTGGTTACAAAGTCAGTGCTCTAAAATCAATGCCATTCCTGTACAAAAACAAAAAACACACTGAGAGAGAAATTATGGAAATATTGTCTTTTGCAGGAGCATCTAAAAAAATGAATTACTTAGGAATCAACCTAACTAAGAATGTAAAAGACCAATATGTTAAAAATTATGCTACACTAGAAAAGAAGATTGAAGAGGTTATTAGAATATGGAAGGATATTCCTTGCTCTTGGCTAGGAAGAACCAACGTTGAGAAAATGGCCATAGTCCCAGAACTGTTATACAGATTTAACATATTCCCAATCAAAATACCATTAACATATGTCAGAGATCTAGAGAAAACACTCCTAAAATTCATTTGGAAACAGAAGAAACATAGAAGAGCAAAGGCAATTCTGGGCAATAAAGGCAAGGCAGGAAGCATCTCAATTCTTGACTTGAAACTATACTGCAAAGCCACAGAGGCAAAATCAGCATGGTACTGGCAAAGAAATAGACCCGAGGATCAATGGAACAGATTAGAAGATGTAAACACAACTACAAAGACACTCAGCCACCTGATATTTTACAAAGGGGCTAAATGTGTTCACTGGAAGAAGGATAGCCTCTTTAATAAATGGTGTTGGAAAAACTGGCTCTCCACATGCAGAATACTGAAAGTAGATCCATGCCTATCACCATGCACAAAAGTAAAGTCTAAATGGATCTAAGATCTAAATATTAAAAAGAAACACTGAATTTACTGGAGGACAAGGTAGGTAGAAATCTTGGAGACATAGGGGTAGGCAAAAACTCACAATAAAAAGCATACCACATGGGAAACACTTCAAAGGATCAACAACTGGGATTTCATATTACTAAAAAGTTTTTGCACTTCAAAAGAAATAACCAACAGAATGAAAAGAAAACTCACAGAATAGGAAAGTATTTTAACCAAGAACCCCTCAAAGGACTTATATCAAGAACATATAAAGAATTGAAAAACATCAACCTCCCCAAATTCAAAGACCCTCTCCAAAAATGGGCATCTGAGATGAACACACACTTCTCAGATGAAGATATAAAAATGCCATATAAATACATGAAGAAATATTCACCATCACTGGTCATTCGAGAAATGCAATTAAAACAACACTGAGATTTTATCTCACTCTGGAAAGAATAGCTGCCATCAAGAAATCAACTGATAACAAATGTTGGCGAGGCTGTGGGGAAAAAGGAACACTGCTCCACTGTTGGTGGGAGTGTAGAGTGGTGCAGCCACTGTGGAAATCAGTATGGAGAATTCTCAGAAGACTAAGATTGGAAGTTCCATTCAACCCAGCTCTACTCCTCCTGGGTATTTTCCTAGAAAACCTGAAACAGTCATATCACAGTGATATATGTGCACCCATATTCATAACAGCTCAATTTGTAATAGCTAAATCTTAAAAACAACCAAAATGCCCATCAACCACAGAGTGGGTGAAAAGATGTGGTATTTTTATACTCAGCTATAAAAAAGGATGATCTTGAAGCCTTCATATTGAAATGGAGCTAACTTGAGATTATCCTCATTAGTTAAATAAATAAGAAACATATTTATAAATATCACATTGTGTCTCTAGTGTAAAAAGTAATAAGCACTCTAGGAGTAATAAAACCCAAAATGTGTAATTGCTGTTGTAAAAAAGAGCAGTAAAGAAAGTGCTCTAAAGGATATAACTGCATGTATGTTTAAGTGTGTAAGATAGATAGCCATATTACTAAGTTGTTTGACAGTTGAACACTACTGTTTGCAGTCTAGCTGTCAGAATGTCTACTATTTATGTTTCAATTTTGTAACTTCAACAACTGTTTCTAAGATGACAGTATGTAATTTATCAACTAGTGATTTCTTAGTGTTTATTTTTTTGAAATTCTGTATTATTTCCACCATTTTTTGTTTTGCTTTTTTCTCTTTAAATAAAATTTTAAAAAAACAAGACAATAGGAAATCAACAGTGGCTACTATAATGTATTTCATTTTCTTCAGAATTGTTGTCCATATCTTCACACATAATGAATTTAAACAAGACAATATAGTATAAAACTGATCAAAACAAAAGAATGAAAACATTATAGGCCTTCAAAAACAAACAATAGGAAAATTGACAATGACTACCATGTCTCTTATTCTCTTCAAAATAACTGTCCATATGTTCAGACATACTGAAATTAAATAATAAAAAACAGACTAAAACCAATCAAAGCAAAGAATGAAAGATTGCTGGACTTCACAATAAGACGATAGGAAATCAGCAATGACTACCAAAATGTCTCGTTTTCTTCAAAGTAGCAGTTCATACCATCACACATAATAAAGTCAATTCTTGTAAACTCTTTAGGAGAAATTCTAAGCATGGATAAGCCTAAACACATCCATCTATCCTTTCTGTATTAGAGGAAAGAACAAGACCAAAACAAAACAAATTATGAGAAAAGCAAGAAACAAAAGAGAAAAACAAATAACAACAAAGAGCTCAAAACAATGACAATATAGGCCCTCAAAACAAGGTGGTAGGAACATAACTAAGGTTGTTATTTTATGTAGTTATCTTCAAAGAGTTCCTCAGATTATCAGATATAAACATGCAAAGTTGATCCAATCCTATGAATGTTAACTGTTTTGTTCCAAGAACTAATAGAATTAGTAGTACAATCATCTTAGTTATCTTAATTGTGTATACACAATTTTGTATCTTTTTTCTTTTCCTTTCCTTTTCTCCTTTTCCATATCTGAGTTGTTTTTCTCCTTTGAGCAGTTTTTTACCCTTTCACAATATTTACTGAAGATTTTGTATCTTATTTACACTTTCACTTTCATACATTAGGGAGACAATAAGATATTTATACATGTGAGTCTGATTTATTTCACTTATGAGTATGGTCTCAAGTCACATCCATTCACCTATAAAAACCTCAATGTGATCCTTCTTTATAACTGAGTAGTATTCCACTATACAAAAAAATCACATTTTTTATCCATTCCTTATTTTCTTTTTTTAAATTTTATTTTACAGAGAATAAAACAAAAGAGGACAGAACAAAGCAGATCAGAACGGAACAATGTAAGCAGCACAGCATTTCACAACAAGACAACTGGATATTAACAGTAGTTACCATAATGTGTTTTTCTTTTAAACAGTTGAGCATAGCTTCACACACAATAATATCAAACATAACAAAGTAAAATAAACCAAACAAGAGAATGAAAGTATTACAGGGCATTCTGAACCAAGTAACAGAAAGTGAACAATAGCTACTATAATATCTCATTTTCCTTTAAAAAGTGTTTATACTATCACACATACTAAAATCCAATAAGACACAACAGATAGAACCAATGGAAATAGAAGAACAAAAGCATAGTAGAACTTCAAAGCAAGATGATATTAAATCAACAATGACTGCCATAGTGTCTTGTTTTCTTCAAAGTAGTTGTTCATACCATCACAATAATAAAATCAAACAAAACAGAATAAAACCATTCCAACTGATGAATGAAAACATTATAAGACTTCAAAATAATATAATGGGAAACCATGATTACAATAAAATCTTGTGTACTCTTACCATGTCTTACACTAGGGAGACTGTACAGTATTTATACATGTGAGTTTGATTTATTTTGCTTATGAGTATGGTCTCAATTTGCATCCATTCAATTATAAATATCTCAGTGTGATCATTCTTTATAGCTGAGTAGTACTCCATTGCATAAAAATACTACATTTTTTTTACCCATTCCTCAGTTGATGGGCACTTAGATTGTTTCCAAGATCTGGCTATTATGAATTGTGCTGCTATAAACATGGGTGCACATGTATCATTGTGGTATGATGTTTTCAGGTCTTCTGGGAACATACGCAGAAGTGGAATAGCTGAGTCAAATGGGACTTCCAAACCCAGCCTTTTGAGGAATCTCCAGACTGACCTCCACAGTGGTTGCACCAGTCTACACTCCCACGAACAGTGCAGAAGAGTTCCTTTTTCCTACAGCCTCTCCAGCATTTGTTGTTGGTAGTTTTCTTTATCCTGGCCATTCTTTCTGGGGTGAGATGGAATCTCAGTGTGGTTTTAATTTGCATTTCTCTAATAACTATTGATGATGAACATTTTTATGTATTTATTTGCCATTCATATTTCTTCATCTGAGAACTGTGTATTCATTTCAGATACCCATTTTTGGATCAGGCTTTTGAAGTTCAAGGGTCTGATTTTTTTAATTCTTTGTAAGTTCTAGACAGAAGTCCTTTGTCTGAGCGATAGTTGACTAAGATTTTTTCCCAGTTTGTGGGTTTTCTTTTCACTATGCTGGAGATTTCTTTCAACATGCAGAAACTCTTTAATAAGACGTGATCCCAGTTATTGATTCTGGGAAGTATTTCCCATGTGGTTTGATTCTTGTTCATGAATTCTCTACCTATCCCTACGTCTTCAAGATTTTTACCTACTTTGTCTTCCAACAGATTTAGTGTTTCTGTTTTAACATTTAGATCTTTGATCCATTTAGATTTTAGTGTAGTACACGGTGATAGACATGGGTCTAGTTTTAGTTTTTGGCATATGGATAGCCAATTTTTCCAGCACCATTTATTAAAGAGACTATCGTTCTTCCAGTGAACATGTTTGGCCCCTTTATCAAAGATAAGGTGGCTGAGTGTGTTTGTAGTTGTAGTTGTAGTTGTAGTTGTAGTTGTAGTTGTAGTTGTAGTTGTAGTTGTATCTTCTAATCTATTCCACTGATCTTCAGTTCTGTTTTTATTCCAGTACCATGTTGATTTTATTACAGTAGCTTTGTAGTATAACTTCAAGTCAGGGATTGTTATGCCTCCTGCCTTGCCTTTGTTGCCTAGAATTGTCATTACTATTCTAGGTCTCTTCTGGTTTCAGATGAAATTTAGGAGTGATTTCTCTGCATCTATGGGATATGTTAATGTTATTTTGATTGGAATTGCACTAACTCTGTATAACAATTTTGGGAGAATGGCCATTTTCACAGTTTGTTGTTCCTATCCATGAACAAGGAATGTCTTTCCATTTTCTGAAATCCTCTTTAATTTACTTTTTCAGAGTGTTGTAATTTTCAATAAATAAATCTTTTACTTCCTTTGTTAGATTGATTCTTAAGTATTTCATTTTTTTGGATGTCATAGTGAAGGGTGTGACATCTCTTAATTCTCTCTGAGTGAGTTTGTTGTTTGTGTATAGAAATGCTATTGATTTTTGAGTGTTAACTTTGTATCCAGCTACATTAAAGAATTTATTTATTATATCTAGGAGTCTTTCAATGGAGTTTTTGGATTCTTCTACGTAGAGTATCATGTCATCTGCAAATAATGATAATTTAATTTCTTCTTTTCCTATCCTTAATGCTTTTATTTCTCTCTCTTGTCTAATTGCTCTGGCTAATATTTTCACCACTATATTGATTAGGAGAGGTGATAATGGACATCTTTGTCTTGTTCCTTATGTTAGAGTAAAAGCTTTCAGTTTTTGATCATTTAATATGATGCTGGCTGTTGGTTTGTCATAGATGGATTTTATTAGGTTAAGTCTAAAGACCATATATTCTGATTTTCTGTAGGGTTCTTATCATGAATGAATGTTGGACTTTATTGAAAATTTTTCTGCATTTATTGAAATGAACAGGTGATTCTTATCTTTGCCTCTATTGATATGGTGTATTACAGTTTTTGATTTGTATATGTTGAACCACCACTGCATTCCTGGGATGAATCCCACTCAGCCATGTTGTATAATCTTCTCGATAACTTGCTGCATTCTTTTTGTTTTCCAGTATTTTATTGAGAATTTTTGCACCTATGTTCATTAGAGAGATTGGCCTATAGTTCTCTTTTTTGTTTGGGTCTTTCTCTGGTTTGGGTATTAGAGTAATACTTGCCTCCAGGAATGAGTTAGAGAAAATTTCTTCCCTTTCTATTTCATTGAAGAGTTCGAGGAGTTTTGGCATTGTCTTCCTTGAATTTCTTGTAGAATTCAGCAGTTAATCCATAAAGACCTTGGCTTTCCTTTGTTGGTAATATTCTAATTACATTTTCAATTTAATTAATTTAAATTGGATTATTCAGCAGTTTGACATCTTCTTGATCCAGTTTTGGTAATTCATATGTTTCTAGGAATCTGTTTATTTTCTCTGTGTTATCAAACCTATGAGAATAAAGGTTTTTGAAGTAGATATTAGTGATCTTCTATATTTCCAAAGGGTTTGTAGTGATTTTGCCCTTTTCATTTCTTATTTCATTTCTTATTCATCTCTTATGAATTTGAGTTTTTCTTTGCTTTTTAAAATTAGGTTGGCTAGAGGCATATCAATTTTATTTATTCTTTCAAAGAACCAATTCTTTGATTCATTAATTCTTTGTAGAGTTTTCTTAATCTGTATTGCATTTATTTCTGCTCTGATATTTATAATTTCCTCCTTTATTTGGGCTTTATTTATTTTTCTTTTTCCAGGTATTTAAGGTATAGCATCAGGTTGTTTATTTGTGTTTGTTGTTTTCCTGATGTGAGATTTCACTGCAACAAACTTTCCTCTGAGGACTGTTTTCATTGCATCCCACAGGCTCTGGTAAGTTGTATTTGTATTTTCATTTGCTTGTACACACTGTTTAATTTCTTCTGCGACCGATTGATTCTTCAGGACTGTATTATTTAATTTCCATGTGTTTATGGAGTTTTTGCAGTTTCTTTTGTCATTAATTTCTAGTTTCATGGCATTATGATTGGATAATATGCATGAGATAATTTTGAGTCTTTTACATTTACTTAAGTATGTTCTATGGGCTAGTGTATGGTCTCTTTTAGAGAATGTTCTATGTGCAGCTGAGAAGAATGTATATTCTGATGTTGGGTGGAACACTCTGTACGTATCTACCAAGTCTGTTTTTTAATGTTTGATTTAGTTCTGGTATTTCTTTGCAGATTTTATGACTAGTTGATCTGTCTCTTTATGTCAGTCTTGTGTTGTTTCTCATTATAAAGGTGTTATTGCTTATTTGATTTTTCATGTGTATTAATGTTTCTTTTATGTAGCTCGGTGCTCCCATATTTGGTGCATATATATTTAAGATTGTTATCTCTTTCTCTTGAAGTTTTCCCCTAACTAGTATGTAGTGACCTTCTTTATCTCTTTGGATCATTCTTGGTTTGAAGTTCACATTGTCTGCTAATAGAGTAGCTACTCCCACTTTCTTTGGGGCGGGTGGTTCCTGTTGCATGAAGTATTGTTTTCCATGCTTTAACTTTCAGTCTATGAATTTCCTTTTGGGTTAGATGGGTTTCTTGTATACAGCATATGGTTGGATGTTGTTTCTGGATCCATTCTACCAGTCTGTTTTTTTTAATTGGTGAATTGAAGCTGTTTATATTAATGGTTACAGCTGATATATATTGGCTTATGTTTATCATGTTATCTTTGTGCTGTTGGTTCTTTACTTTCCTACTCTGTTTAATTGTTTGCTTACATAGTGGTTCCTTCTGTTGGTGTTCTTCAGGTCATAGTTATTTTATGTCTATCTAGAATATCTTTCAGTATTCTTTACAGGGTTGGTTTGCTGGTCATGAAGTGTTTCAGCTGGTCTTTGTCATGGAAGTATCATTTCTCCATCAGTTTTGAAGAACAGTTTTGCAGGGTACATCAATCTGGGTTGGAAGTCATTTTCCTTTAGGATTTGAAATATTTCACTGTATGCTTTTCTTGACTTCATTGTTTGTGTTGAGAAGTCTGCTGTGACTCTGATAGGCTTTCCTTTATAGGAGATCTGTCTCTTCTCTCTAACAGCTTTTAATATTCTGCTCTTATGTTGGATTTCTGGTATGTTGATCATTGTACATCTGGTATAGGTTTATTTTGGTTATGGATAATTGGAGTTCTATATGTTTAACTTATCTGCATGTCAGTTTCCTTTCCCATATTTGGGAAATTTTCAGTGATTACTTCTGTAAATAGTCTTTTGATATCATTTGTGTTGTCACCTTCTTTTTCATTTACTCCTATCAATCCTATTTTGTTTTTCTTTGTATCATCTTGCAACTGTAGAATTATTTCCTGATTTCTTGTTATTTTTAAAATATCTTTCTTTTCCTGTTCACTAGCTGCAATCTTATCTTCGAGGTCTGAAAGTCTGTCTTCACTTTCACTGAGACAGTTTTGCCAGCTTTCAATAGAATTTTTGATTTCCTGGCTATGTCTTTGAATCTGTTTCATAACTCTATTTCTTTCTTATATTGTTCATTCATTTCCATCTTTTAGCCATGCTCCTTGATTTTTTAAACTATGTCTTCTTTACATGTGCTCAGAATTTATTTTATTATGTTTATCAATTCTTCTTTTATTTGGGAGATTATTTCTGATCTGAGTTCCTTTACAGCTTTCTGGAGTTGTTTGCTTACTTCAGTTGCTATTATTTCAGAAGTTTCAGGAATATGGTTTATATTTTCTTCTGTGTCAATGTCTCTTAGGTTTGTCTGCTATGGTCTGGAGGTTTGAGATTGCATTTTTCTCTTTCATTTTGTCATTTTCCTGTATTTTCAGGAGAAGCCGAATGTCAGGTCTCAGTTGCTTCCTCGGTTGAGGATATCTGCTTCTACTGCAGAGTTTCCCCAGTTGAGTGGGGGTCATTAGGTAGGCTTTGCCAGATCCCTAGTTGCACTCAAAGGATCCTCAAGTGGAGGGCATATGCTTGGTGGGCCTTCAGAATACCCCATGTGGTACTCTAATGCTCCCCAGCTGCTTGGGGTTGCTGGGTGGGACTCTATCTGGTTCTAAGCAGGGTACCAGCTGAGCAGCTAGATGGAGTATGCTATGCAGTCCTTCAGTTCATGCCACATGCTGGACCAAAACTCCACAGCTGCTTGGGGTTCCTGGGTGGGGCCCTACCAAGTTCTTAGCAAGGTACCAAGGTTGCACAGCTGTTCACTGTGCAGGCATTTGGTTCATACCACTGAGCACAGGCTGTTCCCCAGCCACTTGGGGTCAATGGGCAGGGCCCTACTAGATTCCAAGAGGGGTGCTAAGGTTGCAAGACTGGATAGGTTTCTCTGTGCAGGCCTTTGGCTCTCCCCACTCAAAATTATGTAATGTCTACAGTAAACCTAGGAGAAATGCAAGTGATCTTGTGTTCGGTAGTAAATTTTTAAATAAAATGCCAAAAGTAGTCATACAAAAGGAAAATTTGATGTTAGAGTTACTGAGACTATCCCCTGGAAAAGACTGTCAAGAGAATGAAGACAAGTCACAGGTTGGGAGAAAGTATTTGCAAATATATTACAGATGAAGGATTTGTATTCTAAGCATACAAAGACCTCACAGACTTGACAATAAGAGAAAGTAATTTTTAAATCAGCTTAGATGAGCCAAATGTCTGAACAGACTTCTCAAAATAAGTCTTCAGATAAAAATATGTATATTGAAAGACATCCAACATTGTCATTTAAAAAATGTAAGCAATGTTATACCACTATACATGTGTTAAAATGGCTAATATCAGAAAACCTATCAAACTATATAAAGGACATAAGGAAATACAAACTTTCATTCATTGCTGTCAGGAATGCATGCTTATTAAGTCATTTCAGAGGAAAGCGTGGATGTTTCTTGAGAAGTTAAACATCTTCATATACAATCCAATCATATCCACCTAATTACACAATTGAGCTGAAAACATATTTAGAAGAGGAAACTTGTACATGAACACTTAGAGCATCTCTACTCATGATTACTGAAAACAGGAAGCAATCAAGATCATCTTAAATAGCATATACTCTGCTACCCTCTTACAATAGAAAACTGGGTAGTGGTAAAAAGAAATGAATTTTCAAGCCAGAAAAACAATGAATAAGAAAACAGAGTAAATATTGCTGAGAGAAAGATGCCAATTTGAAAAAGGCTATGTAACATACTGGAACATCGAAGCTACAGACATGGTTGCAAAAGGCTCAAGAGGATAAGAGCTGGGATAAATAAGTGAAAGATGGAAGTGACACTATTCTGAGTGATACTTTAGTCGTATATATATGACATTATGCAAGCAGCAGAGCAATGCCTGTATGCATCACAAGATTATAGACTTTAACATGAGAAGATTATCTTGTGTTTCCTAAGTGGACTGAATCTAATCACATAAGCCAATTGAAGGAGAAAATACTTTGGCTAAAATAGAACAGATATGACAGAGAAAAAGAGATTTAAAGTGTGAGAAAAACTACAGAAGTGATAAAGAAGAGTACATTCACTTACCTCTTAAAAAACAAGAAAAAATTAATAAAATGCATAGACTGGGAAGAGACTGGTTACAGAATAGAAAGGCAATGTAACAAAGTGCAGATGCCATAAAGGAAGTTGTCACTTGGTCTTCCAGAAGGCAGGCAATGGGGACTCTGCTCCTATAGTGCACAGACCTGAATTCTGACAGTGACCTATATTGAAGAGAGTGTCTCCAGCAAACTCCAGATGAAGGCCCAGACCCATCAGCATTTCAAATAACCAGAGTAGAGGACCAAGGTGAATCTACCTTGTATAACTATGAGATTATTTTTGTTACGTTAAGCCATTTGAGGTAATTTCTTTACAGAAGAAGCTATAATTTAGCCCAATTTGAAAACAGTATTCAGTTTAATATGAGAAATTCTTAGGAACATGAAGAATTTACCCTTCATAAAATGTACAACTGAGCACCTCCAAGAAGATGCTGCCCAAGAAAAAACTAGGTAAATATTCTCAATAAATATCCCACATGAATATCCCACAGCACAAGTGCCACCCTGCTCAAGCTTATTCATTTTAAGATGGTTTGAAATGAAAATGCTAATAAATCTACAGCAGAAAAACACAAAACAGCAGCATGAATGTAAGTTAAAAAATAACCATATGGGGGACGACATATTCCAATACACATGTAGCATGGGTGGTGATTAGATCAGAGTATCTGCCATTCACATTCGTCAACTGGAGCATTTGTGACGGGAACGCCCAACGTCCTCTGTGTCAGATATGTGAAGTATACAACTAGGTGTTTGCAAAGCTGCCCTACATTGGAAGTTATTCCATCTGTATTTGTGCACCTGTTAACAATATAATCTCTATCACTCTCACTCCCCAAACTTTAGTAATCACCATTCTACTCTCTACTTCTTTGAGATCAGTAGCTTTAAATTAAATGTATCAGAACAATAATATGTTCTGTTTTGCTCTGTGTATCTGACTTATGTTACTGAGCATAATGCCCTCTAATTCCACTCATGTTGTCACAAATAAAGCATTTTATTTGTTAGGGTTGAAATATATGTTCCAGCCACAGAACACTGACGCTATTCCCCAAACCCACATGCGTGTGCGTGTGCGTGTGCGTGCGCGTGCGTGTGCGTGTGCGTGTGCGTGTGTGTGTGTGTGTGTGCGTCTGTGCATGTGTGTGACCCCTGATGGCATGTCTTGGCTATTAACAAATGTTACTGCATTAAACATAGTACACACATCTCTTTGACATGCTGATTTCCTTTCTTTTTATTTAAAACCTTTGTTATTTTAAAAAAGCAAAACAGAAAAAGGGTAGAAATGATACAGAATTTCAAAAAATAGTAGGAAAGTAACACTAATTAATGTATTGCATATTGTTATCTTAGAAGTAGTTGTTCAAGTTACAAGACTCAGGCATGGAAAATGTGATCAAACAGTCAAACAATGAACATGCACACTTTTTGATATACACCTAATACTAGTTTTTGAAGATGCTTCATATTATTTCCCACCAACTTATAGTTCCACCAGCACTGTACAAGTTTTCCTTCCTCAACATCTTTGTAAGTATTTGTTAAATTTTTGCTTTAATAATAACCATCATAACTGGGTTTAGATAATACCTCATTTTGATTTTCATTTTCATTTTCCTTGCAGTCATTTGTGTGTGTGTTTGCAGAAAGATATACTGAAGTAATTTATTCATTTTTGAAACTAATGCATTTAGATAAGTTAAAGAATGAACAAGTGCATAAACAACATTGTGAGAAACAGAAATTTACGTACTACTTAGAAATATAAAATTAATAATCAGAAACACTACAAATGACCTAATGAAAAAAGTGCTAGAAGTCTAGATTCTGCATTCAGCTCTGTTTTTGTCTGAAACAGAATTTTGAAGAAGCTAGCTAGTTTTGTTTTTCCTTACATGAGATGACATAAATTTTCCAGGCTGTTCCAGATTTCACTCAAATAAGAGGCCAGAGAGGGGGTGTGAAGAAATGTTGATCACTGGATAATGAATACAGTTAGACAGAAGCAAGACGTCCAGGTGTGTGATAGCAAAGTAGGAGACTGTATATAACAAAAATGTAAAATCTTAAAATGCTAGAAGAAAGCAAACTTTTTAAAATTTTCACTTGGATAAACTTATAACTGAGGAGATAAGTATGTTTAACCTGATACAAACATTACACAATGTATACACCTATCAATACATTTCATGTGTATCATTCATATGGACATTTTCTGTTTTTAATCTATCATTTTTTAGGTGCCTTGCCATTGCACATATGGGATCCAGGTGAAAGGTACCATGGGAAGACACAGAGCCCAGCCCTTCCCATCACAGCTATGGGGATTTATATGAAAATCAGCACAGGAAGACACAGAGACCCGGGAGCATCAACCCCTCAGCAGAGCCCCCAGCCAAGGTGCACGGGATGGACAGGTGGGACTTTTGGTGTGAAATTCTCAGAAGCAATAGTAACAACATGAGCAACAGATGGGACCAACAATAGTGCAGGAAGAATCTCAAGACTTGGTAACTGGCCCTTTTGTCTAACTTTTCTTTTTCTCTTCTTTATCTTTTCTTTTTTTATTCTTTTTTGTCCTTTTTTCTTTCTTTTCTTTTTACCTCTTTTTTTTCTCAAAAGATTGGGGAGAAATATTCCTATCACCCAAACCCAGAGACCAAGTGCAGATAATCCCTTAAACACTCCTTCATTTTTTCTCACCCTTTTCTCTAGGTTCACAAACCTTGAGTTTGAATAACTATCCTTTGTCCTGCAGTCTTGCACACTACTCTCCCTAAGTTTATCCATAACAGTGTAAAACCACTCTAAAAAGGGGGCACACCTTTCATATGAACTCATAATTTATGATTCATTCTGCTCTATACCTATAGACTTTGCTCCTATGGTCTGAAGTACAAAATCAATTGTCATCATAGTTTTTTGTTTCTAAATTGTGCTTGATGCTATTGTTATTACCAACTTTGCTACTTTAGCTATGATGCCATGTCTGTTGTAATGACTTGTTCTCATTTCTGTAACAATACTGGCAAGTGCTGGGGTAATAACCTCACCACAGTTCTACACCAAAGAATTAGGGGCTGAGTCAAAAAGATATCAACATTCCATTCTTAGTTATTGTGAAGATAGGATCTTGGGACAAACACAAACCAAGAATTTCCTACACAAACAAAGACATCCCTGAAAAACACATTTTTCCTACAGAGGCCTTGATACTAGTGATATAACTACCTACTACAAAACCTCACAAGGATCACCACAGAGAACAAAATTAAAAAATTTTTTGAAATAGAAATTACAAGACAAAGAAGCAAATCTCAGAACTCCAGCCCACCCGGAACAATTTCAGGGACATCAACATACAATAAACTGGAAGACACACCTGAAATTTCCGAAATGATAGCAACTGAAGTAAAGAAACAAATCCATGAGGCTACAGAGGAAATCAGATCAGGAATAATCTCTCAGGTAAAAGAAGAAATGTCAACATTCATAAAAGGAATTACTTAGCAAATCTAGAATAGAGGTAGGTTAAAAAATAGATGATGATATGAAAGGGTTGGAAACCATGAGTGATCAATATAGCAAGGTAATATAATGCATGAAATGGATTCAAACAAATATCCAGAAAATTAAATATTCCATGGAAAGCTGGTAAAACTGCTTGAACAAAACTTGAACAAAGACAGACTTTCAGACCTTTAAGACAGAATCATGCCTAGCAATACTGAAAGGAAGGATCTCTTGAAAATAAAGATCAGGAAAAAACAATTCAATAGCTACAAGACATGAAAGCAAAAATAATATAAGAATAATTGATGTCAATGAAAAATCAGAACATAAATGACATACAAAAAAAGCTCTTTGTAGAAATAATAGCAGAAAAATTCCCAAATATGGGAAAACAATCTGACATACAGATAAATGAGGGATATAGAACTCCAATTAGGTCTATCCCAGTCAATAAATGCAATACACCATATCAAGAGTCAAAGACAAAAATCATATGTCCATCTCAATAGATGCAGAGAAAGATTTTTTTATAAAGTCAACATTCATTAATGGTAAAAACCCTACAGAAATCAGTATAAACAATCTTTATTTCAATCTGATAAAAGCCATCTACAACAAACCAATAACCAAAATCATACTGAATGGACAAAAACTAAAAGCTTTCAATCTAAAATTGGAACAAGGATGTCAACTATGACTACTTCTATTCAATATAGTTCGGGAAATTGCCTGAAAGGAAGAAGTTAAACTATCATTATTCACAGATAACATGATACCCTACATAGAAGACTCCAAACACTCCACCAAAAGACGTCTAAAACTTATATCAAAATTCAGTAACATATCTGGAAACAAAAGCAATTCTCAAAACTCAGCAGTATTCCTGTACACAAATAACAAACTCACTGAGACATAAACTAGGGAAACTATGCCCTTCACAATAGCATCTGAAAAAATGAAATGAAATACTTAGGAAAAATCTGAAAAAGGAACTAAAATATCTATACATTGAAATTTACAGTACTCCAAGAAAGAAGATTGAAGAAAATATCAGGAAATGGAAAGATATTCCTTGTTCATGGGTAGGAAGAAGCAACATTTTGAAAACTGCCATACTCCCAAAACTGCTATGCAGATTTAATACAGTTCCATTGAAATGTGTTAAATCTGCATAGAAGATGCATTATATAATGGAATATTAGTCAGCATTATGATTAATATGTCTCACAGATCTAGAGGAAACACTTCTAAAATTCATTTGTAACCAGAAAAGACTTAGAGTATCAAAAGCAATTTTGAGCAACAAAAGCATCTCAGGGAGCATCTTAATTCCAGTCCTGAAATTACACTACAAAATTACTGTGATAAAATCAACACAATATTGGCAAAAACAAAAACCAGACCTGAGGATCAGTGGAGCAGATTACAAAATGTAGATACATCTCCAAACATATTCAACCACCTAATCTTTAACAAAGGAGCCAAACATGTTTCCTGGAAAAAAGATAGTCTCGTTAATAAATGCTGCTGGAAAACTGACTTTCTATATGTTGAAGACTAAAACTAGACCCATGCATATCACGAAAACAGAGTAAAAATGGATCAAAGATCTAAATATTAAAAGAGAAACACTAAATCTACTGGAAAGCAAAATAGAAATATTGAACATATAGAATTAGAGAGTTCATGAACAAAATACAAACAGCACAGGAAGTAGTTCAGAGAGTCAACAACTGGGATCTCTTATTAATAAATTTTTGTACATCAAGAGTGGAAAGAAAACTCACTGAGCGGGAAAAGATTTCAGCCAACTTTCCTCAGACAAGGGACTTTATCTAGCACATACAGAGAATTGAAAATCATCAGACCCCCCCCCAATTCAATGGCCCAGTCAAAAAATGGGCATCTGAGATGAATACACAGTTCTCAGATGAAGAACTAAAAATGGCACAAAAATATATGAAAAACATTTAGTATTATTGGTCATTTGAGAAATGCAAATTAGAACAACACCGAGATGAGGTTCCATCTCCCCCCAGAGGAATGGCCATCGCCAAAAAATCAACTAAAAACTAATTCTGTTGTCCTGTGGTGGAAAAGGAACCCTTCTCCACTGTTGGTGGGAGTGTAGACTTGTGCAACCACTGAGGAAATTACTGTGGTGATTCTTCTAAAATCTTAAACTAGAGGTCCCATTTTACATAGCTCCCTTCTGGGTATTTTCCCAGAAGAATTTAAAACATCATACCACAATGATATATGTACTTCTGTTTATAACAACACAGTTTGTAATAGTGAAATCTTGGAAACAACCTAAATGCCCATCAACTGAGGAATGGATAAAAAAGATGTGGTGTCTATACAATGGAGTACTACTCAGCCATAAAGAATGATAAACTCGAGGCTTTTATAAGTAAATGAGACCATACTCATAAGTGAATTACATCAACTCCACATGTGTAAACACCATATTGTCTCTCTAGTGTAAGAAACTGAAAGAGTAAATAAGATCCAAAATGTATTGTGAAAAGGAAAGAAACTGCTGTAAAGGAAAGAACAACCGCTCAGAAAGATATATCTCTATATAGGTATAGAGGTATATAGACATAGATATCTATCTATATATCTATATATCAGATGACATGTATATATATATATATATATATATATATATATATATATCAGCTAACATAATTATACTAATTACTTTTTGGTTCATTGAGGAGAATGGTTTGTGTTTATATTATCTGATCAACTTTGCATGCCTATATCTTGTAACCTGAGAAGCTACTTTAAAGACAATAATATATATTAATTATTAACTTCCTATATCTTGATATGAAATTCTGTGTCATCATTTTTTTTAAATAAATTTTTAAATGGAGGAGAATTGGCTCTGAAAATGTGTTCTTAGACTTACAGAGCTCTACACTAATTACTTTGGACTAAAAAAGTATCTCAGAACCCCAAATGATGCTATAATTCTCATTCAGCCAAGAAGGATTCGGAAAAGGCAGTTACAGAAAATCCAGCAAAAAGTAGGCTTATATGAAAACAGACAGTGACTGTGCAAGACTAACATTTTCTTAAAGATCTGAAGTGATATAAAGGAGTACTATGAAGTATACAATCATAACTACGTTTTTTTTTCTGACAAAATAATAACTCTCTGGTGACTCAAGGACTTGGCTATCTACTGAAAATTAAGATTAAACAGAAAGTTTCTCCAGCTGTTTTCTCTGTACTGACAGTTCATTCAGTTATACTTTTACCTGTTACTGAAATCATTTTATGCTACTAAGTTGATAATTTAGTGGAGACCACTAAAAATCTCTCCACTATAAAAATTCCCAGAATACATGGATCAAATCACCTATAAAGATATTTAAAACTACTTTTAAATTCTGCTTTCAGAGACTTTTCTGTTCTCTCTCTCTCTCTCTCTCTCTCTCTCTCTCTCTCTCTCTCTCCTTCTTGGTCCTATCAACACACAGTGAATAAGTAAAGTTTGAGCTGTGTCTCTGCTTCAATTCTCGCTGCCCCTTGTCCTCTACTTTTTCAGATGCACAAAAAAGCTCTCATTCTTTGCTCTGCAAGGCTTTTGTGTAGAAAATTCTACCCTTCACCTCAGAATAAATTCATCAACCAGTAACTGGACATAGGAATTATAGTGAAGCTACAGAAATCTGTATTTTACATGTAGGCTTCATATTTCTTGGTGTCCCATGTCTAATATTAGAATGTCAGTCAAAAACTTTGAATTTATGTCACTATAGTATCTACAAAATGTTCACGATTTATTTCATCTTCACAACAAACTTGTGATATGTTACAGTGCTCACTTAGCTAGTGGCTCATTAGCCTTCACAATTATTGGCATCATTATAAAGCATCAGAAGAGAAGCAATTAAAGCTAATGTCTCTGATGTCCATGTTATAAAATTTTCCTAAAGCCAGGCATGGTGGTGCATGCCTGTAATCCCGACACTTGGGAGGCGGAGGTGGGAAGGTTACCACCATGAGTTGAAGGCTAGCCTAGGTTACTTGGTGAGCTCAAGGCCAGCTTGAACTATATGCTGAAACCTTGTCTTAAAGAAACAAAATAACTTTTTATTGCTTCATTATGAGAACAGCTCAAGTTGTACCTTCATGATTAAATTTCTGAACAGGTTTGTTTTAAGCCTACTTATTTTTGCTTTGACATACTCTAAGGAAAGGAAAGTTGGGAATATCGTTCAATGGTAGAGTGCTTGCTTATCATGAGGCCATGGATTTGATCCACAGTAGGATAGAAAGAAAAGAAATTAAATTAAATGAGTCATACTAGTTAGAAAGATACCTAGGAGAAGTTAGGAAACAGGAACAATTACTACTGATAGCCATATTGATGGCCACATTAAGAAATAACAGCCTAATAAAAAATCCTCCACAAATAATAGCAACTCAAGTCCAACAGCACACTAAAATACTTTTTATCATTCCAGGCATTCAAGGATGGTTCAACATATGCAAATCAATAAATATTACATATTAGAATATCATATTAAAAGACAAAAACTATATGTTAATATCAATTTCTGTGGTGATGAAATTAGATAAAATGCAACATACATTCAGGTTAAAACTTCTGAACAAGACCCGCAGAGTAGCCTGGGCTATTTGGATTGAAAGTCTGCGGAGACCAGCATCTCGGCCCGACTGTTTGGGATTAGTAGGCCTGCCCTTCATCCGCAGGGAAATTCCCGGAGACTGGCATCTGGGCCAGGTCTGTTTGGGCCCATAGTCCCGCCCTTCACCCCCAGGAAATCTCCCAGAGACTAGCATCGCGGCCTGACTCTTTGGGACCGGGAACCTCCCGGACCCACAGAGAGATCTGGGCTGTTTGGATTGGGAATATTGTGGAGACTGGTATCTTGGCCAAGTCTGTTTGGGACCAGGAACTTTGTAGAAACCAGAATTTTGGCCTGACTCTTTGGGAACCTGTAGGCCCACCCTTCACTCACAGGGAACCTCCTGGAGACCTGCCTGGGACAAAGTACGGTGGCCTGGTCTGCCTGAGATTCCACACACTCTGGGTTGACCACACCCAGCATTTGCCTTACAACTTAGGGAGCCAGGAGCCCACAGAGGGGAGTTAGGACCCTGTGAGGAAGCCAAGAGCCTGTGGGGGAGCCACTGTCCCTCCAGGAACTGAGGGTGCAAGAGGTAATTCACCACACATGCAGAGAAAGCATTGGAACACTGCTCAAAGCAAGGAAATATAGAAAAATGACAAAAGGAAAGACCAAAAGGCAGGCTCAAAGCTCTAGCCCTTCCCAAGAAAGCTTAGAAGCCATGTACATAGAAGAAAAAAGAAGCCATACACCTGAAATGTCTGAAAT
>PVJX010015350.1:0-42788 GCA_004027295.1 Dolichotis patagonum | reverse complement strand
TGTATATCTCTTTGAATCTGCTTTATGTATTCTGTTTGTTTCTTATAGTGTTCATTCAGGGATTCTATCTGTTTGCTTTGTTCCTCTAATTTTTTAGCTGTGTTTTCACTAGATGTGTTCACTATTTCTTTCACTATTTTTATCATTTCTTCTTTTACCTGGGCAAGTACTTCTGATTTGAATTTCTCCATAGCTTCCCTTAGTTGCATCTTTATTTCATTTGATATCATTTCAGACATTTCAGGTGTATGGCTTCTTTTTTCTTCTATGTACATGCTCCTAAGCTTTCTTGGGGTGGGCTGGAGCTTTGAGCCTGCCTTTTGGTCTTTCCTTTTGTCATTTTTCTATATTTCCTTGCTTTGAGCGGTGTTTCAAAGCTTCCTCTGGATGTGTGGCAAGTTACCTCCTGCACCCTCAGTTCCTGGAGCAGCGCTGGCTCGCCCACAGGCTCTTGGCTCCCTGAATTGATAGGTGGAAGCTGGACCTCATGAACTGGAGCCATGGAATCTCGGGCCGCAGTCCTGTGTTCAAGGGGGTGGGTATGATCTCAACCACTGGGAGTGCTGGTTTCAAGCTCTCTCTAGGCCAGTCCACACCGGGCCGTCAGAACCCCAGCTCAGCCTCTGCTTCCCAAACTGAGAGAAAGGCACTAAGTTGGTGGAGCTTCCAGGACTTCCGGTGGAGCTTCTGGTCCAGTGTACCTGGTAGCTATCCAGAAGCTCAATTGCCCTGAGCCCAGGTGGCCAGCTCTCCACAAGCCCACCTTGGGGCGGCAGGACTCACCTTGCAGGGTCCTAACTCCCCTATGCAGGCTCTTGGCTTCCTACAGTGTAAGGCGGATGCTGGGCCAACTATATAGTATTTAGAGATGGACATGTGGATGACAGAATTATAAAGAATGGCAAGGAAGTGGTTTCAAAGATATTGACTTGATAAATTTATCAAACTATGAATTTATTTTACGTGATTTTCAGTGTCTATTATATTTTACAATTAACAAGATTTCAAGAAAATTCACCCCTGTCTTTCTGGATGCAAGGATTAAATTAACATTTAAAGAATGGATTCTAGAAATGTACATTTTGATGGAAACCTATCTGGGGTTACCTAGAATATAAAACTGTTAAAGCAGGCAACTCAGGCATTTACACTAAAAGCAATATTTTTTATATTTTAATTTTTCACTAATGAAAAATTCTTCTGCACTTAAAGACCATTAAGAGAGAAATGGGACTATTTCTTGGCACTAGACGGAATCTGATGAAAAAATATGAAATTTATATGCCTACCAACCTACCACCTATCTACCTTTCTGCTTTTAAATCTTATCCTTCTCTATTTTCTGTTTTGGTATAGTTATTGTGTATATAGCATACAACAATGTAGTGCTATATAAAATGTTAATAAATAAGTATTGGGCATATGCACTCTTTTTTCTTTTTCTTTTTCTTTTTTTAATAGAACAGGACAGTATAAACTGAAAGATTTGAAGGCCACGAGTTTTCTTACTTGAGTCACAGGCCACGAACTCAAGGCCTGAGGTGAGGAAGGCAGACAGGCTTTAGGGTTGGAGAAAATGTTTGAAAAAGGCAAGTTTTGCTTAGTCTCAGGTTTGCAGGCCAATGAGAGAAGGAGTCATAGAGTAATTCTAAACATGAGATAATATACAAATCATAAATTCATGAAGCGTAATCTCTTGTGTTTTATTCTCATGACAACCCTATGAAATCTAAAGAAATAATTCTGTAAAAGAGCGAATGAAATCTGGGCAGGTCAGATCCATGAAAGCCTATCTAGGTGTCAAAACTGACCCTTTTGATTCCAGTTTCTGTTCTCAGTTTTAGGAGGATTATATTCTTGTGTCCAATACCTGTTAAAGATTTGTAGATAACTAATCTGTAAATTCAAAGGGGTTAGCCATAATTTTCTAGGAGATAAAAAGAGATTAGAAGTAAATTTATCCAAAATAGATAAATCTTCAGCATTAACTTACTGTGGGAAGGGCTGGGAATTTAGCTCAGTGGCATAAGCGCCTGCCTGGCAAGTGCAAGGTCATGCGTTTGATCCCTGGTACCAATCAATCAATCAATCAATTACCGTGGTAGATTAGCAACTGGTCTCAGTGTTCCAGAGATCCAAAGGTAAGACTGTCTTATTTTTCTGGGAAGTCATCCAGCACTAATTTAAAATGCTAGCACACTGCATGTGATTTAGACAAACATAGCCCAGACTCTCTGTACAGAGAAAACAATGATGATAACACCGTCCATGGCTTTCCTAAATTGTCAGCCCATGTTTAGAAGAGTGATTGTATTTTGAAGAATGCTTATGTAATAACACAAGGACTAATTGCTATTTATATGGTTTATGGTTCTTCCCACATCATTACAAGTTACAAAGGTTTGACATAGAACATTCTTCTACTTCCCTGCATACCACTTCCAAAGGGGGAAGATTTTCATAGCCAATCATGAATCAGACCAAAAACCAAAAACTGGAATGAATCAAATATTAATCAGTATCGAGGTCTGCATTCTGCCCTGATCACAATATGGCAAAACCACACCCATCAGAGCTCATGACTGCTTGCATTATTTTCAGATAATCACTAACCAATTAGCAAGCCCTCTCAGGGTTTGCATGTGGTTAAGAGAACAAGGCCAGAGGAATAAACTGAGAGCAAATTCAAAGAGTCTAGCTGGATTAGTATCTCAAAAGTATGAGACAAGAAAAGCCATAGGTTTCTTATTGATATTTGTCATGAAGCAGTAAATAAGTTGAAATTGAAAACACTTCCTCCTTTTAAGGAAAGACTCCATCTGATTAGAGCAAAGCCTAACCAAGTTCAAGTGTGACACAGTTATGATTCATTGTCAAGAGTGGATTACGCAGACCACTAGTCTCTTTAGTCATGACATTTTAAGCACTCAAAGCAGTCATTTTCAAAGACTATGCATAACAAACTGGTAAGTGCTATATTTTTCTTAATTTCTTCCTAATATGAGGAGGTCCACAGCAAGATTACAGAGTTTCTTTGTGTGAACTAAAATAACCTTGGCATAATGCTACAAGAACGGTTCCTTCCACTGAGTCTATAAATGGATACTTCATGGTGTGTGGGGATGGGGGTAAAAGTTTTTAGTTATTTTCAGGTCATTTTGATAAAAGGAAGCTACATTCCCTTACTACTGCTTACTGCAATGTATTTGCAATAAAAATTCTTTTTGGAATTTTTCTCTTAGGCTGAATCCAAGACCTCTTGTTAGACAGGTGCTGTACCACTGAGCCCTAGCCCTAGCCCAAGAAACTATTTTCTTGAGATGCCTTACTTACAAATTGGCAGACTTCTACAAGAACAACTCTACTCTGATAGTTACCCAAGAGTCTTTTTAAGCATGTCAGCACACTGAGAATTAAGTTTTCAGAAACCAGAGTTGTTTGTAAGTGAAGCATGGTCTTTCTCTGCTCTTAGACTCTCAATTTCTTGCTCTATGGACATTTCTACAGCTGGTCAGTTTGCATTATGTAGTCTACCATCATGGAATACAAAAAATAAAAGTTATGTGGTTGTTTGTAGTATACCTTTTCTTTTTACAAAAACAGGGGGAAAAGTCATTAACAGTATCACAGAACTCCAACACTCTTAAGACTGTGTCATAGATGACTACAACTTCTAAAATTATTCATCAACTATGAAATGATTGGAAAATTTCTGGAATGTTTTATGTAGCAGTTGATCAACCTCTGAGACAAGAGATCTGTAGAGATGTTAGAATTTTGCCCTTAGCATAGTTCACTTTCAGAGGTGTAGGTAAAGGAGCTGATACCTGTAGTTGCTTCTGTGTATAGCCAATCCCTGACTTGCTACTTTTTTTTTTTTTTTTTTTTTGTCTTTTTGAGACAGGGTCTTACTATGCAGTCAGGCTAGCCTTGAGCTCACTTTGTAGCCCAAGCTGATCTCAAATTCACAATGATCCTCCTGCCTCAGCCTCCCGAATGCTGAAATTATCTGCTACTCTTATATGACTGGGATGATACTAGCCTAATCTTTGGTTTGGGTGAATACTTTCTTCCAAATGACTTTTGTTTTTAATGCTTTTGGTTTATATTCAAAGCCACAATGAAAACAAAAGTCTGGATAAATTTTCTTATAGTATAGTATAGTATAGTATAGTGTAGTATAATATGTAATAGTAGATCAGCAGTCTTGATCTAAAAAATGAGTAATAAAAATTTTTCTTGGAATTCAGTAACTAGGAAAAATTACTTTCTTTAGGAAACTAGGGGTTGCTCTGGAGAATAGCAACTGTGTAACTAGTTAGGGCACTTTGTTACCAGGAAGCTCAGTGTTTTAATTTGCAGATCAACAGTGTGATTACCACCTGTAATTTGCCATTCTTCCATCTCAGCCTCTTTGGTAGCTGGGATTACAAGTGTGCACCACCTCACCCAGTTTCCTGGGACCCTATTTTGTACTAAAAACATTTATATAAATATTGATTTTAAAATTTATTGTCTCTGTCTTTTAGAGTTATTCAAATCTTTGTTCAATGAAACGATGGTACAAGTAAATGTTAAAAACAAAAACCACAAAGGCATCTGGATCAGGAACAAAAGTGAAAGGACTTCATGCAATTCCTGCAGAATTACTTCCTTGCTACTGAAGTCAATGCACTTGAATTTCCCCTTGAGAATTAAGCCGGGGGCTCTTTTTCTTTCCTGACTAAATGTAACCTTGGGAAAATTGGCTGGACTCTGCCCTGGGGAGATAAAATTCTAAGGAATTTGCCAATTCATCATTTCCATGACACTCACAGCATGTTAGTTAGAGTTTTATGTATTAGACTTTTTTCTTTATAAATGAATGAGAGAAGAAATAGGGTTAAAAGCATCTATTGAGTATTTTGCTTCCCTTCTCATTAACGCATCAACAATTTGGTCAAATATATTATTTATAAACAAAATTAGTTGACAGAGAAACAGTCAATTCTGATGGCAAAACTTCAAGTGATAGAAAATTTTAAAAGACTGGTATTGATTTACTCACATGGTTCAAAATCCAAAAGTACAAAATTGTATGGCATAAGTTTTTTAAATTTTGTGCACAGCTGTCCAGCTCCCTTTCCAAGACTAAACCAATCTTACTAGTTTCTAGTAGTGTACCTTTTCAGACAGTATATACTAATAAACAAAAATAAGTATACATATATACATAAATGTATACATGCACACAAATGCATATAATTTCCTCCTGTGTGATGGAAATTGAAGTATATTAGATAATTGTTTTGGATTTTAAAATTTTGTACAAAAGGTATCTTGTAGATCATTTCTTAGTAGTATAAACAGCTTTCTTATTCTGTATTTAGTCTTCAGAGGGTTTCAGTTTGTGATTGTATCATGATTTGCCAGTCCTTTATTAATGAACATTTATAGTTTTTCAATTTTTTGTGTGTGATAGTGGGGATTGAAGACTTAACTGCATCCCCAGCCTTTCTAAATTTTTTTTGAGACAAAATATCATTACGTCACTAAGTCGCCCAGGTTGAGCTTGAATTCGCAATCCTCTCCTCTCAATCTCTGAGTGTTGTGATTACAGGCTTACGCTACCACAACCAGCCTTTGATCCTTTTCTTTTCTTTCTTTTATTGTAAATGATGCTGAAATAAAACAGACTTTGTATACATACCATTCATCATGTGTACTGTAAGATTAAACTCTCATATGCGCACTTACGGGCTCAAAGAATATATGCCTTTTTATAAACAAATATATGCCTTTTTATAAACAAGAATATATGTAATTTTTTTGGATATTGTGAGTTGTCCTCATTCGAGGTCAATCTAATTTACATTCATATTTTCATTGTAACTGCCTGTCCATGCTTCCATGAACTCTCAATGGTTACCCAACTTTCTACTCTTTGACAATATGACAAGTAAAAAAAAATGGTTTCTCAATGTAGTTTTTATTTGCATTTTTTGCATAGACAAAAATATGCTTTGTTATTTTTAGGCCCAAGAGCTACAAAGTTATATGGAGTTATTATCTCATCCTTAGTATTGTTCCTGGAGTCTCTAGCAGGTCAGCATTAGAGTTCAGAGAATGGGAACATGGCAACATGCCCAGAACCAAGATGGAAAGAAAAGCCAATAGGTCCCATTTCTTGAATATTTGCCTTGACATAGTCCCTGATGATGTCCCTAGAAGATAACTTCTGCTTTTATGTAGATGCAAGTAGAAGCTAAGTTTCAGATTTCCCAATGCCCACAAAAGTAGTTCTAATTACTTGGCAGTTTTTTTTTTGTCTTTTGTTTTCTCAATTTGTACTATAGAAAAATGAAGTAAAACAGGTTCTGTATTTATGGAGATAACTAAACCTCTCAATAGAACTGCGTGGAGTTGGGCCAAATCATCCAGGTCACGGTAAGGTTATAAAGATCAAATAATAGGTTTAATACAAGGAGTATTCTGCTTAGAGAAGAGGCATGTTCTAATTAACATAAGTGTCTCATGACTTGTGGAAAAAACATCAGTGGCTTTTTTTCATGTGTTTTGGTGTCCGTATGTGTGTGTACGTTTACACAAGGGACAATCATCCAATGGTGTTCATGCTGTATCTGTCTAAAATGAATCACATGCTCTTCTGTAAAGCCATAGCTTATGTTAGTGATTGTATAAGAGGGACTTCAAAAACAGGTGAGAGGTGTTGTTACACTATGGAGCAAAAAAAATTTTAGGAGTTAGACCAGCTGGATTTGCACTTACCCCTCACAGGTTGTGTGTGTGACCTTGTGCAAGTCACTTGACCTTTCTAGCGTCAATTTCCTTACTTGAATGGAGATAATAATCTGACCTATATAAAGCAATCTTATTTTTTTGTGTGTGCCGGGAATCGACCTATATACACCTGGGTGGTGTTGTAGGCAGCAGACCATTGTACATATAAAAAGGCTTTACTATTATGCCTTAGTTCATCTAATATTTGTGATATAGCCAAGTTTGTGAAATGCAGCAGCTTGACTTTTTTTTTCCGCTCAGAAAATGCTTTCTTAAAATGCTTTTTAGCAAAATCATGCCAGGTATTTAAAAAAAAAAAAGTTGGACTCAGGTTGTGTGACATTGAATGATTCAGTAATGTTACATCTCTCCTAGGCAGAATATCATATTTTGAAAAACTTTCATTAGAAATATGCCTTATTGAAAAAAAATATTTTATGGGCCTAAAAGATAGCTTTGGATAAAACTTGCTGTTCAGCAAATAGCAAAGACTTTGTGTTTGGAGAAAAGTTGGTCGGGCCTAGTTTCTCTGCCTAGTGTTCTAGTCCCCTTTCCACAATTTATCGGAAGATCTAACAGCTGGAGGGCTCATTTGTTTAATCTTTAATAGATGCTTGCCAATAACCCTCTCAGAAGTGGCAGGAAGACAATTTAGGCCGCCAGTGAGACTCACTGTGAGACAATCACTGCGGCTTCCTCGCGAGCCTACGCCTGGCAACTCTGAACTTTCCCGGCCGCCCACCCCTGGTGCGCCGGCTCCACCGCTCGCCTGCGGCCGGAGGGCTCAGAAGGACGACACAGGTGGCCAGAGGGCAGGAGGAGGCGGCAGATTTCCTCTCGCAGCCGGGGTTGACCTGGGGCCCCCGCCACAGGCGCAGCACAGCTCTGGACGCCGCGGGGTGTAGCCAGGTGCGCAGTACCAGCCCCCGGCACGGTGGCGCACGTGGCAACAGGTGCAGCTTCGGCGCGGGGTGCGGGGCGCGGGGCACCCGAGGGCGCGGGGCGCGGGGCACCCGAGGGCCAGCGGGGCAGCGCGCGGAGCCGAGCGCGGCGGCGCCTCCCGGCCCAGCGCCCCAAGGTGCAGCCTCGCGCGTCCCTCTCTGTCTCCAGCCCGCCTTTGTCTCCTGCTGCGAGGCGCGGAGGGGGTGGCTCGCGGGGCGCCGAGGCGGTGAATCGGAGGCCCGGCAGCGGAGCTCTCTCTATTTACAAGTTTCCCGAACTCCCCTCCTTCGCTCCACCCCCTGGCGGCCGGGAGGTGGAGAAGCCGAGGCGCTCGGGCTCCAGGTTCCCTCGGGGCTGCGGCGCCGCCGGGGAGCTCCGAGTGGGGTCGAGCTACGCGCTAGGTGCGGACACGGCCGGGCCGACACCTAGGTGGTCTGGAGCGCAGCAGCCGAGGGCGCCAGGGCCGGGCTCCCGGGCTCGGCTCCCCGCCCCGGGCGCGCGTGGCTCCCGGGCGCTGCGGGTGAGTGCGGACTGCGTGCGGGGCGGGGGACGCGGGGACCGCGGCCAGCGCTCGGCGACAGCACTGCGTTCGGAGGACCGGCGGGTGACGGGGTCTGGGTGACGACGTGGGGCGAGAAAGTGGGGAAGCAGCCCGGGGCGGAGCGGAGGCAGGGCTCACGTGGGTCGGCGCAGCTCCTGCGGGAGGACGGATGCGGAGCTGGTGGCTGTCACCTTGAAAGTGACCCAGGGGGCTTAGAAGTGGACTCAGCAGCCGGTCAGGCGGGCGCCGCCCGCAGCGGAAAGCTGCTCCCCAGGCCCCCGAGCTTCCAGGACCCGGCAGCCCCGGGCTGCTCAAAGCTGGGCGGTTTGCTTGGGCCCTTCGCGGCAAAAGTAATCAGGGCTGAAAACGTGGGGGAAGTGTGGTTGCAGCAGGTCCCCAGGTCCTCTCGCTGTGTCTGACTACTTTCTGCGCTTGTTCTTTTTAAGTTCTGGAAAAATCCGTTTCCAACTAAGGTCACTTCATGCAGAACTCAGTAGTACTTACTGTACCCCACTATACCCTTTTTACTCTCTTCTTCGAGGTTCTGTATTTGGCCACATTATCGGTTTGATTTTTGAACTCTAACTTGAGAGTGAGAATGAAGAGGTTAATTTTTTATTTCGTCTTCGTAGTTGCACATACCCTATCAAGTACAACTTATTTTAAGTAATCGGTGTTCCTTTCTCAAAAAGGAAATGCAGTGTATTTTGTTTGTTTGAATAAAACCGAAATCTTAGGCAAAACAGGAGGATGACAGCTTTTATGCTTTGCCAGGTGTTTGGAGTTCAGTCTTCCTTGTCCTGAGTTTTAGGGCTGAAGGTGGAGGGTGGGAGCGATTCCAGGGAGAAGGAGCCCACCTGGGAGGGAGGGCATTAAAAGAAAGTCATTGCTCCCCGACACCCTGCACCTCTTTAAGGAGTTTAAATACAGCCAGATAACAAACTGCAAATACTCTAAAAAGCGGTGTAAATGGAATTGCAGCGCACAGAGCATTACAGTGTAAAAAAGTGCTTTTATACAATTTTAAAGTACTGTATTATGTGAAGAAAAAAAATTCTACCAAAAAACATTGAGCTATTTGCTTATCCTTAAAAAATAAAACTTAAAGAATGGACTTTAAAATAAGTCATGTAATTTGCACCACCGTTTCCCATCTGTATTCTCTGGGGCGCACCCCCGACCCCGTCTGGATTGCTCCAGAGCCTCTTGCATGCTAAGCACATGCTCTGTCATCGAGGAATGCATATCCCCTGGCCCCGCAGCCCGTTCTTTTTAGAACCAGGTTTATAGGAGTAAATAGTTCTTGGTAGAGATCTGTATCTTTTAATTAAATGTCAATAATTTAAGGTTAATTTTTGTAGTGTTTAATAGGATTATGAGATTGTAGCGAAATTTCTTATAGTACTCCTTGGAAACTAAAGCGTAGTTATTAGACTGAAGCATATAGAAAGCATACCACCTAGTGTCAGACGAGATACACATCTATAATCCCAACACTCTGGGAGGCTGAGGCAGGAGGATTGCAAGATGGAGCCAGCCTGAACAACTTAGCAAGACCCTGTCTCAAAAATAAAAATAAAATAAAAAGGCCTGGGATGTAGCTCAGTGAGACAGCCCTGGGTTCCATCCCTAGCACCACACACAAAATCTAGTTGTTTTGGTTTTATTCATTTTTAATTGACTGTTAGTACCAGATTTCTCTTTTCACATATTAATACTTTTTGATTGATAAGAGCCTTTTATGGATTCTTAGTAAACATTCACCATTTACAGTGCAGGTATTTTCTTCATGTTCTTTACCTGATAACTGTGTTTAGAATGGTGCTGACTTACAGATACAGTTTCAATGTTGAATCTGTTGACTTTTTCAAAAAGAATTTATACAACCTCTAAATCATAGTTTAAGAACTATATGCATATGTGGCTGTGGTAAAATACTTTTAAAAGAAATCCCCTCTTCGTTCTTTTCAAATCCTTTACAAGTTCTGTGCCCTGGAGTAGAGATTTTTGCAAAACTTTAGCATTTGTTGATGAGAAATCCTTGCGTGTGGCATGTATCAGAAGGATCAACATTCTTTGAAGTCACAGCAGAAAGTTTTAAATTCCAGGATTGTCACTCAGATTTGTTGTTCTGTGATTATGTAAATTAGGTACAGAGTTCATTTGTTTCCAGTATTCCCTTACAGTGGTTTTTTTGTTGTTGTTTGTTTGTTTGTTTGTTTGTTTTGACTTTGCACTTGCTAGGCAAGTGCTTTGCTTCTGAGGTATATCCCCAGCCCTTTTCTGCCTTTTTGAGACACAATTTCACTCTGCATTTCAGGCTGGCCTTGAACTCACTTTGTAGTCCAGGCTGGTCTCAAACTTGCAGCGATGATGCTGCCTCAGTCTCCTAAGGGCTGGAGTCACAGGCATGCACCATCACGCCTGACCTTTATCGTGGTATTTTAACAGACTTCCTTTAATATTCAATGTTGTAGTTTTGTATGCTGAATTGTTGATTTTTTTTGAAGTCTAGATAGATGCATGTGTAGTTTGAAGTTTTTCCCAAATTAATTTCCAACATTAACAATAAACTGTTTGAAGGAGACAAAAAGCCTCACTGATTTCCAGATTTGAGCTATGTTTCTATACTATGGAAGTTTAAATATATCCTGTGGATTTTTAAAAATCCTCACTGAAGAAAGTGAGTTTTCTTTCAGAGCCCAAGTCCTTTTCTTTCATTTGCTGTCTTTGAAAAAGGATATACTTGAGCTGTGAGGATGAGGTCTGTATTCAGGTGTTTGGGGCATTAAAAAATGGCCTTGGACTTTCTCTGGAGACAAAGTGGGCCTAGGACGAGGTAACCACTTAGCTGGCAGAGGCTTGGACAGTGGTAACTGAGGCCTCCAGGGGACTTAAGTGGTAGTGAAGGAGTGTGTGTGTGTGTGTGTGTGTGTGTGTGAGAGAGAGAGAGAGAGAGAGAGAGAGAGGGAGAAAGAAAGAGAGAGAGGAAAAGCCGGACTAGATGGCGTAGTAGAACCTTACCCTTCCTGAAATTTGGTACCAAAAAGGTCCAGAAAAGGTCTCCATACTTTGTTTAGGTGGTTAAATTTGTCTAGGTGATTGATTTCTAAAGTGTTATTAGAACACCCTGACCGTAGTGTGTGTGGGGGGGAGGCAGTTGGGGTTTGGACCCAGGCCCTTGCACCTGTGGGGAAAGTGTTCTAGCTTCAGCTGAATCCTCATCTCCTGACAGTTATGTTTTAAGAAATGACTTTAGTATGCTTTGAAATCAGTTATTACTCTTTCATGGGGGCAGTTTCCTATGATAATCTTAATGTCTGACTTTTTCTGGTTCACTTGGTCTAAACTGAAGAAAAAGGATTTCCCATTTTAGGAATGACAGATATGAAGGCAAATCTTTACTATGTGGGTAGGTACAATAAAACTTCATTCTCATATGTGCCATAAACTAATTAGCATTTATAATTGTCCTGATGTGCAAATGTTATACAATCAAGGAAGAGAGGAGCTGGTTGGGGAGTGCATGCCTGCGATTCCAGCACACTGGGAGGCTGAAGTATGTGGCTCAGTCTTAAGTACCACTGGGAAGGAAGGAAAGAAGGGAGGGAGGAGAAGAAAAAGTTTGCTCAACAAATTGAGTGAATAAGGTTGAAGCTAGAAGTGCTTCTCTTAATAACTAGCTTTTAAGCACTCCAGAATTATGTACTGGCATATAAATCTTTGATTTACAAAATCTGATTTGTTCATTGAAGCTGGTAGGTTTTCCTTACACTTAGTTTAAACTCCACATCAAATAGTACTAAAGTGTATTGGTTATTGTTTGTAGGCCCAGTGATAAATTAAGAATGTTCTTACCTATATATTAGTTACATGAATAAAAGTAAGAAACACAGAACATCTTGCCTTCATTGTAATTTAGAAATGCTAATTCATTCTGAAGTTGTAAAACAAGTAAATGTAATTTCTTTGTCTTTTTTTTTCCCATTTTTCCCAGTCCTGGGAAAAGTAGCTTTGCACTAAACTACACCCCCAGCCCTTTTTATTTCGAAGCAAGGTCTCACTAAGGTGCTTCAGCCTCAGAGTGCTGGAATTATTACCATGCCTGGCAAAGTAAAGGTAGCTTGAGTGCCGCTGTCCCTTGAGGAAACATGCTTGCTGTGTGGTAGAGTTGACTAGAATCTTTTTGAGTGGTGGAAGAGGTGCACATCTGAGTTTCCCACTAGCTAGGAAAGACAAAAGTTGCAAGGAAAGGACTTCGGGGAGTACAGTTGCGCCTGCAGTGTCACTGATTTCATGTCTTATGGAGGCTGGGCCAGGTGAAGGGCAGGGCCAGTCAGTGTACCCCGGTGCCAGCTCAGCGAAAGAGAGGGACAGTTTGAGGACACATCAATTTTCTAGGTATCCTGTCTTGGAAAGGGAATTTCAAATGATTATGTTACCTTGTTATCCTTGTTAAAAGTACAAACTTTTGTAGCTTTTAAATTAATTGTATTTTAAGCTCAATGCAGAAGAAAATAAACCTAGTGCTTCAAAGGCAGTCAAAGTGCCCTGATCTTCCACACTAACAAAAATGTTTCAGGACATTTTGTGTCCTAAATTGACGCTGAGGAAAGATTCCTCTGGGACATGCATGTATCTGTGAGAGTAGGAAGAAGAGATGTAAATACAGTCTATATTCCTATGTAAATAAATATAATTTAAATAATATTTTTAACAGAATTCATTAAATCTTTACTACTGGAGTGTCTGCTTATTGTCTATATTTTTGCCACATTGGAAACTCGGTAATATTTAACTCAAGTGTTATTTACGCATATAGCCACCCTGAAGGAAAAGTCAATATTTTATTTATTTTAGATAAGCAGCTCCTATGAGGTGTTTAGTAGTGTTTAGTGACAAATGAGAAGTTAATTTTCTTTTATGTTTATCTTGTAGATTTCCTGATGATTGTTACAAATTAATGATACCAAGTTGAAACTACATGTCCTTTATTTATTGCTTTTTTTTGAAACAGGGTCTCACTATGTAGCACAGGTTGGCCTGTACATAAACTCGTTTGTGTAACCCAGTCTCGCCTTGAACTCACAGCAATCCTCCTGTCTCAGCCTCGTGAGTGCTGGGATTACAGGCATATGCCACCATGTCTAGCTTCACTACATGTCCTTTTAAAACGTAGCTCACTTAGTAGTTTCATGAACTCAAAGTAGAACCAATATTTATTAACAATCTGATAGCATTCAAACATAGACTACCCATTTTCTCCATTTCTCTGACAAGGTAAATGGGTTGTATTTATCAGAATACCAGTTAAATCACTATGCTATAAATGTTTTATTTTTATTATATGGTAAACTTTTGTAATTGTTCCATTCTTAGGCACACTATGGAATTCAGTCATACTTGCCTGTTACTACTCACCTAACCCTGACACATTTTAACTGAAGTGAGGACTGCAGAAGTCCTTGCTGGTGATAGAGTAAGAAGGATTAGGGACATGGGTTCAAAAGAGTGAGTCATATCAGGACCTATTTGCCAAGAAAAATTACTTATTTTGTTAGATCCTCAGTCTAGACCCCATATGTGGAACCAATCCAACCATATGTGGACTTTACTTTCATATTAAATGATAAATAAAAAGCATGTGGATAAAATCCTTCCTGTTAGAATATTATATTTGATTTTCATCAGCTCCCAGCCCTATACCTTTTATGGTTCAAATGCTGGGCAGTGTAGAAGGACACAGGTGGAAAGAATTTGGCCCCAGTTACAGGAGGCTATTAGAGTTTGTGTTGCTAGAAATATTCTCCCCAGGTTGTTAACATTGTGCCATAAATTGGAAATCGCACCTGGTGTCTTAACCAAAAAACACAGGCTGCACTGACATTGCTGGTTATCTAAACAATCACCATTACTTTTTCTTTTCTTACCAGCAATTGAGAAGCAAGACACTTAGCCCTGCAATCTGTGGCTTCACTTCACTTCTCTGGATATTCTATAATTGCATTTTGCAATATCCTTTTTATTACCTGTTGTAAACTTCCTGAGGACAGAGTTTAAACCTTATGATTCTTGGTTCATTTGTACTTTTGTAATTATTGTGACAGATGTAGTCTAGAATAAATCATCTAGAGCTCTGATGACATTAGAATTTGAAATTCTTTTTTTCCAGGTAGTCACAGCTACTAGAAGTTTTTTTTAGCCCCCACCCCTCGTCCAGTGTTGCATACTCAGCATATAAAGAGTCTGGCAAAGGCAGCGAAGCCTGTCTTGTGTCATTCAGAAAAGCATGCCCGTAGGAGCAGAGTCCCAGAGCTGGAAGGTGCTGAGTCGCCTCTCCCTTCTGAGTTACTGCTTTGCCATGAGCATCTGGCACACCCATGTGCAAATACTTATACAGAATTAATTCCATTTGTGATAATTGATTACATTCTCCATGTGTGCAGACAATCAGAAGTTGACAATTTTTCTTGAATAGAGACTTGGGCTGTTTTCCATTTAGAGAACCAAGTATTTACAGCTTACAGAGGAATCCAGATGGCTTTTCATTCTAAGATTGTTCTTGGTCACATTACATTTATTAAGACTTATGCCAAGGGTATGGTGTATGTTTGTAATTTCAGTGTTTGTGAGGCTAAGTGAGGCAGGAAGATTATTTGAGGCCAGTTTGGGCCACATAAGGAGACCCTGTCTCAAACAGCATCAATAATAAACAAAAATTTTGTTTCACGACAAAATTGCAAAATTCACTACAAAAATGTAGTTTTGCATTTCCGTGAAACTCTTGTAGTTCACTGGAATTTCTGACTATGCAACTTGATTTAGTACCCTCAGGTAGTATTGAATTTTTTGTTTAAGAAATGTGTGTTTTGACTTCTGATGTTGCTTTATGACAATAATAATGCTAACTATAGAGAGGTTTTAATTCCAATCTGAAAGAGTCCAGCCGGTGAAAAGAGAATGGAAGTAGGAAAAATCCTACATATCTCTTTTTATGAAAAAATTTACATGACTTTATATTGCAGACTTGACTATTATTGGAAGTGCTGGGTATAGCTTACTAAGCAATGTTTAGTACAAACTTCTAACTTTGTAGATGCATAATCAAGGGAAATTATTTTCTACTTATATAGTGTGGGTTTTGATTTTGAGTGATTAGCTCTCTTCCTCATCCTTTAGTGCTGAGTATTGCTTTTTTCCTCTCCTTCCTCCTGATTTTATTGAATTTGGAATAATGAAACATACTCCAATATTTGGCTAGATTTTGCTCAACCTAATGTCAATTATGAGACCTTGGAAACATACTTTGTTATAGAATTGGAGAAAATGCTGTGGGTGTCAGGACACCTGGAAAAAGAATGTAACGGTGTTCACACTGAGCGGTTAGTCCAAGCTGGGCTCTTGTGTGAGATCTTCCCTTTAGCAGTGTGACTTCACATTAAGTTGCTTTATGACATCTAAACCCCAGTTATCTCATGGACTATCTCTTGGGACTAATTTGCCAATAGGCACAATCTTCTTTTGTTTATTATTGTAACTCTCTTTTGATTCACTGATAGGTGTTTAAGTATTTCATGTAATTTCTATGACTTATATTTGATGAAAGTGTTGCTTAAATCTGCTCCTGTTCTATGTTGGGAATTCTAGGCACAGAAACCTGATAACTTTCCCACCTTCCTTTCAAAGAGTTGGTTTGTACAGTAACATTTGACAATATTTATCCGTAGACTCAGTTTTGTTATCTCTTAGTTTTCTTTAGTATTTTGAAATTTGAGAGCTGCTGATATTTTGTAGTATTCGAGCTGTATCTTTTAAAATCCAAGCAGAGGCTTTCATCTTTGTGAAAGTCTATAAATTATGTTGCCAGTTTGCTCTCAGCACTTTCTAAAAGCACTTAGAGTTGAGTCATCACTTGTACTAATGTACTGTGGATTTTAATCTATGGAGGGCTCCTATTCTAAATTCTAACCTGTAACTCAGTCTAAAACATTTATATTTAGAAGTTTTAATTGTACAATGTTACAATGTTTGTATAATTAAATGCTAAAGTATTTCTGTGCTTTTGTCTTTCAGGTAAAGTCAAATTAACAGTTCCATGTGTTTTCTGAAAGCACCTTGTAACACATTAAGAACATTCTCATTCAGTTAGCACATCAGCCCTGTGAGTTGAGAGCTCAGTTTTGTACTTAAGGACACTGGAACCAGAACTATTTGAATGCATGTTCAGTCTTACAGCAAATAAGTTAAGGCACTAGTGCTATTACCCCAATTCTTCTACCCATACAGTCTCTACTTTCAATATGATGACTAGTTTTAATGCCAGTAGACTCCTAAGTTACTGTTGCTAGGGTTTTCTGCATACTGGTGCTAAAGTATAATCAAAGTTATAGAGTAGTTTGGTTATATGAAAGTTTAGATGACATAGCTTAGAGTAGTAGTCTTTCATTTTGTAACCATGACACATAAAACAATGTTAAATGTCAGCCACTTAGCTTAGTGACACAAATGGAAAATTGACAGCTAGTGAATTACAATATATGCAATGCAGTCCATTTCTATAGAATGTTGTAGTTTTCAGACTTTTTCAAAAAAGATGTAATAAAATTCTGTAAGAACAATTACTTGAATCACTTAATTGTACAACATTTTACAGATTAGTAGTCCAAAGTCTTGTTTGTTGAGTAAGGATTCATACTTATTTTTCTGAAACTTTTTGTTTTTGTTTTTTGAGACAGGGTTTCACAGTGTAGTTGAGGCTGGGCTTGAACTCAAGTTTTTCCTACTTTATCTCCTGGAGTGCTGAGATTACAGCTGTCTGCCATCACAGCTGGTGTCTCCAAAAACAGTTTTCTATAAAATTCTTGAATTCTGCTTCCTTATTTTAAGTTGCACAGAGGCAGGGAATTAGTGAGGGCAAGTCTAGATGGAAAAAATGATTCGTGGTGTCCATGGGAGCTGGGAAGACACATATGCCCTGCAAAGGCACAGTTTCACTTAGGTCTCAACCAAATGCTTTCTAACCCTCACGGTTGTCGGTTGCCTATCATGAAAGTGTCTTCTGAGGAATGTGTGACAATAAGGTCTTAAACTGGGCCCTTTTCAGGAGGTCAACTCTGCCTTTGCTGCTGTGACTTAGATGTGTATATACGTTGTCCTTCTGTTTGAGGACTTTTATTGGCCAGTGGAAAGCCTGATCATTTTTTTAAGTAAATGGTACAGGAAGTTGATGTTTAATAAAGGTTGGGAGGTACAAGGTAAGGTGCCAGTTTGCGTAACTACAAACACAGAGTGACATTTTTCAATTGGTCTTGGCATGATTCAGATGGAAAATTATTTCCTTTTAGCCAAGTGGACTTTGAAGAGATGTCTGAAGGTTCCAAACAAGGAGTTGTTCTTGGCCATTTAACACTCTTGGGAAAAGATTTTATTTTAGCTTTAAACTTTGCCTTGCCTCCCTGGTCTAGCCTTGTTTCCTTCAAACAGAGCCACCTTTTAGGCAATTTCCTTAATGAGCTGTATATAATTTATAACCAAGAAGTATGCCAAGGCTTTACATACAATCATTTCTTTAGCGCAATCCCTGACAGGGTCCTTGACAAGTGCAGAATGTATGTGGTAGTGTGGTTTTAGTTGTTTACTTTTATAAACATAGTTCTTTTGTATAGCTTTATCCTGTCCTGGAACTTAGTTTTATTTTTTTGACTTTCATAGATATTTACTGATTTTCATGAAAAAGAGCTCCTTTTTTTTTTTTTTTTTTTTTCCAGTTCTTTGAGACAAGGTCTTACTGTGTGTCCCAAGCCGGCAATAAACTCCTGGTCATCCTGCCTTGATCTCCCAAGTGCTGGGATTACAGATATGTAGAACCACACCCAGCTGAGAAAAAAGTGGCTCACTTTTTGATGAAATTCCAGTAATTATTTTTACTCTAACATAATGACCAGTGAAACAAGAATTTATTTTTGTTTACCTGTCAAGAGATTTTAGAATAGTACTTTAAATTTAGTTACTTAATACATTGCGGAGGGAATGCTGACTTAGATTGACAAATATGTTTTGGGTTCTTAAAAACCTGTTGACTTGAGTCTGTAGGAAACTAGTACATGACCCTGCCTGGATTTTCAAGGTGATTGTTTAGTTTGTGGCTGCAGTGCCTTATAGGATTGTAGCCAGCGACCTACATTTGTAGGAGGGTCTGAGTAAATATATTTATGTTGTAACAATAAAGTGTAAAATTCTGAACAAATATACAAGAATGGCAGTTAATAGAGCTTCAACTGGGTAGGAAAGATTGGTGTTTCAGTTATGTTTTCATTTCTGGGACAAAATATCCAATAAGGACAAGTTAAAGGAAGAAAGGTTTATTTTGGTTCACAGTTTTTAGAGGTTTCAGTCCATAGCTGGCTGGCTCCAAGGCAGAGAATCATGGCTGAGGGGCATGGCATAAGAGAAGCCATCCATAGCTGGGTAGGGAAGGAAGCAATAAGCAATGAGCCTTCCTTTCCTTTTTTATTCCATTCAGGCCACATGCCTATTGGTTGGTGCCACACACACCCAGCGTGGGCCTTTCCATTATTCATTATCTAGAACTCTGGTGAACCAATCAGTAGACTACACCAGTTACCCCACACTCATAATCTAGTATCACACTCCCATACAGCATTATCATTTGCCTATGATCTAGCTGCCTCTCGGAAGCCCCATGTATGAGCATATGAGGCACTGGGGGGCATCTATCATAGATATAAAGCCATAACAGTTGGAAAGTGGATTATGGAACAAGAACTAAGGGAAAAATATCTGTAGATTCCAACAGAAAATAAGGTATATGGTCCAGAATACACTCTTATTTACTGGCAACATGATCTCTGAAAAATAATTATAAAATTAGTACTATTAAATGAAATGCACCTAGTTTAAGTGTCCAATTATGAGTTTTGGCAAATATCCATTTGCATAATCACATCACTCAATATTTAGAACTTGTCTATCATCTCAAAAAGTTCTTGTGCCCAAAGGAACAGGTTGTTAAACTTTATCACTAAGTAAGGATAATAAAACTCATAAAAGGTTGCTAACATTTTAATTTTCAACTAACAACTGTGCGTGAGTTAGAAAGATTCTAAAAATTATATTTAACTCTAAACCCTATGAGATGGATTATTATTGTTAAGTCAGTTTTTGTAGATGGGGAAAATGAGGCCAAGATTATTTTGACTTAACAATGTAACCCAGTTACTGAATCAGTTTGCAAGTTTCATGAATAATGTATGTACCTTTCAGGTCTGTGTGGCTTTGGAGTATCTGGCTGTACAGGTACTGCCAAATGTTAGGAGATTTTTTTTGTTATGAGAAGGAGGGCAGAAAGAGATCACAATTACACATTTGAGCTGGGCATAGTGGTACATACCTGTAGCTCCAGCAACATGGAGGATGAGGCTGGAGGATGCTTGAGCCCAGGGGTTTGAGGCCAGCCAGGGCAACATAGCAAGATTCTGTCTCAAAAAAAAAAAAAAAAAATCCACATTTGGAGAGTGTTTACTCTCCATCAATGCTGTTTATTAACTGTTTCTTGTGCAGGGATGCTTCTGGAAATATCAGGCGAAACACCTCTAAGGTGTAGGGGTGGAGGAGGGTGATTGACACGTGAGCTGTCAGTGTGAGAATGCTTTGTGGACTTTGAAGAGCTGTACACTGATGTTATTATCTCTGTCTGTGGAAAAGGTAGCTGCATACTCTCCCATCCTGGCCTCACATACTGCTAAGTGTGGGCAGAAGTGGAACTGACAATGTGTCAGAGAGAGAGCTGGTCCTTGCTTGTCAGTCCTTGGTGTGCTGAACATTGTTTGCAGAGCCCTTTCTCTTGCAAGCTTCTGACATTCAAAAGCTTCAGATCATTTTTCACCTCTTACGCCAGTCTCACTGTGCAATGCTTTTTGCCAGCTGTGTTAGAAGAGTCTTATCTTCTTTTTTTTTAAATGAGTATGGTGGTGCAGCACTGTAATCCCAGCACTCAGCACCTGGGTCTTGGGGGACACCGGATAGCATCATGGCAGGGTGAGGGTTGTCTGGTCCAGGTGCTGCTTCCAGGCCTCCCTGGCCTCCACTGAGAGCACACACTGCTCTTCCTAGGAGAGAAAAATCCTCACTGCCTTCCTACTTGCTTTAAACTCAGCTGAATTTCCATGTCACCAGGACCCACAGATCTATGAGATGGAACAATGGCCATGGTCATGGTCAGTTCGGAATTTGTTGGCCACAACTAAGGTTGCCTTTGAGGTTGAAGCCAGCACATTATTGCATTGTCTGTTGAGAATTTATTGCCAGGGGTAATTACTAAGTTTCCGTCTTGACTGGTAATTGGTTTTAAAGGCACCCATGATTGTAAAGCCTGTCACCATTAGGTTGTCTTACATTTGGAACCACCTCAAGATTGTTTTCATGGGTTAAAGGTTTTGAGTTACACAGTAGCCATAGAGATATAAAGCCAACAAAGCCCAACTTGTGAATTGCTGAATTATTCTCAGAGCACAGCGATGTGTCTATTAAAACTTCTTTTTGTTTTATAAAATATTATAGCATCTATTCCTTTATGTTTGGTGAGGACACATTTTAAGATCTGGAGAGTCTCTCTTCCTGTACTCCCATCCAGGAAAAACAAAAAGTAGCCATTATTGGAGCAGTGAGATTTTGTTTTGTTCTTAAGGGAGGAGTGGGCACTTGGCTGGGTTTCTTACTTCCTGGGCCTATGTTGTATTCCTTGGTTCTCCCAGAACACACCCACATTTAGCATTTAGCAGTACCTAGCGTTTAGTATTTAGCAGTACCTGAGAAGTCCCAGCTGCAGAGCAATGCAGGGAGGATGTCTGGCAGGCAAAGTTGTGTTCGCCTTAAGCCGGGGAGGCTCAGAAGCAGGTACTCACTGCCAGAACCAAGACTCATGAGTGAATCTTCTTTATTTTTTAAACCTGCAGCTCTGAGACAAATTAAAAAAACCAGTTTTGTTATCTTCAACATTGTTGTAAGATCTTGTAACTTTATCAACAGAAATTGACACATAAACTTGTTCGAAAGTCTCAGTTCTTGTTAAGATTTGTAATATCTTATAATTTACAAAGAAAAGAGATCAATTCTGTTATGTCAGCATGTCCTTAGAGAAAGAGTATGGTATGAATTATAAACCCACCCATATTTTTGGTGACATTCTCTCAAAAAATTCCAATTATTAAGACATTTTAAGCCTAGTTTGAGGTTCTGATACTTATTTTAGTAGTGAGATGGAAAAGCCAACCAAATATTTATCTTGAATTTATAGTTCTCAAAATTCACATTGCTGCAGCATCTTTATAGAGATGCAGCAATAGACAGGGCATAGTTTAATATCAGATGTATTTTGTGTTTCTGGAGAGCCTGTTTCAATTAGAAATGATATCATATATGCTGTATTTATAAATAGCACAGGGAATATTTACCTTACCTCATTCTTTGTATGCTCTTCTTTTTTAAAAACTTAGATTTTATTGGCATATTTTAGATATACATAATGATCATATTTATTAAAGAGAATTTGTACCTGTACATGATAAGGCTTGCTTCCCTCCATTCCCCTACCTTCCCATCAACCCCTCCTCCCCTCTGCTCTTCTTTATTTGAAGGGTGACTAAATTTTTCTTCAAATATTTTTAATATCTTTAAAGTGCTTTATTGGTATATGTTGTGGAATATAGTTACATTTGTTTTGGATATATATATATATACATGTATATACACATATATATGTGTGTGTATATATATATAGATATATACATATAGATATATATGTATATACATATATACATATAGATATATGTATATATCTATATACATATATATCTTATATTCAGAATCTCTTTCCAAGACCATTACAAAAACTTGAAACCTCAGCTTTGGTAATAGACATAATATTTTAACAAAGTCTCATCAATGAGTTGTTTTAAGTTTTTTAGCACATAGGTCCAAGTCTCCATATATAAGCAGTAAGATCTCTTTGAGCTTTGACATTTTAACCTGGTATAATCACAGACACGATGCGTTGCACATTTGAAGTAGGGGTCCAGCCTCAGGCGTGGCCAGCTGGGGGCAGTGAGGTCAGACATGGGTATCATTCCTGTCTGACCTACCAGACGTTCTTGCGGTGTTCACGAGAGTGTTCTTAACCTTTCTGGGACTTTCCTGGCTTCGAAAGACTGCCTCATTATATCTAGGGCCAAGTTAGGAATCAGAGAAGGGCTGCCAGCCTAAAAATAGTCATGGCTTGCAAAGAGGACCCGAATGGCATAGATCCACACAGACTTCTGCTACCAGAGGACAGTCACGGAGAAGGGAAGGAGATGGTCAGTGGGGAGGGTGAATTGTGGGAAGACGGGTGTGCAGATTTGAGTGTTTTCTTTCTGACTTATGTAGGGGGAGTAACATTTTAATGACCAACTTTTAAAAAATTTAAAATAGTAAATATTGAGGTTAGTTTTTATAAATCTGGGCCACTGAAATATATTTCTAGATGATTCTAATTTGCAAGAAACTATTTAATATTTAATGTTGATGACAGTAAGTCAGGAATTGAAACAGTAACATGCCTTGTTTCCTGTATACTATCTTGAAACACAAAGTAAAGCAGTGTTTTACAACTTGCAGACAATAGGCTATTTTAACAAAGGCCTGTATGTTTAAAACTGGCAGTTTATGGAAGAAACATTTAACATTCTTGCTGGAAACTCTTTGGATACAATATGGTACAAAATTTTTGTTGGAGTTAAATGGGCTGGAAGACTTCAAGTCATAAAGATTAAACCTGGTCCAAAGGCTAAAAGCAGTACCCATTTCCTCATAGCTTTCCAAGGGCAATTGTAGAGCTCTGATTAGATAAGAGCAGGAAAGTTCTTTTTGAACTCCTTGACTTAGCAGTGAGCAGCCCTTGATTTTTTTAGAGATTAAGCCATGGCATCATTGCATGTCATAGCTTGCTGTTAAGTTTGGGCAGAGTGGTATGATTTGGGAGTGGCAACAAGACCCTATGTTTCTTGTCACCTTTAGCACAGAGGTTAATCTGTTGCTAATTACTGTTTGTATTAGCTTTGTACCACTATAATGAAATACCCCAGTTAACTTAGAGATTTGTTTTGGCTCATGTTGTGGAAGTTCCAATCTGAGATTAGGTGGCCCATTACCTTGGGCCTCTGGCAAGGGTGAAACATAGCAGGAGCGTGTGTGTAGAGTAGCCTATTTATATTATGAACCAGGAAGCAAAGAGAAAGAGCAAACAAGCAGGGCCCCACAGTCCCCTTTGGGGGCACACCCAATGACCCAAGGACCTATCACCTCTCAAACGTGCACAGCAGCTCCCAGCAGTACCACCTTGTGACACATAGACCTTTGGGGGACACACATTTAAACATAACGTTGTTCTAGATCAGTGGGTTCCTTTTTTATAGTAGCGTGTTGAGAATCTACTAGATCGTTTTGTTTGCTAAATGGAGATGATACTGCATGGAGGCAAGGAAACTGGCTTTTCCTGTTGGAGAGAGACAGTGGTGGCTTGGGCTGGGGGACAGTAGTGAAGGTGAGAAATGGTTGCATTTGAGATGTGTTTTCAAAGTGGTGTCTATTGAAATTTCTACTGGGATGAGAGGGAAAGAGGTGAGTTAAGGGTGACCCCTAGGTTTTCCATCTGATCCACCTAGGTACCTAGTGGTGCCTTTTACTGAGAGTGAGAAACACTGAGAAAAGAGGGAAATGTCAGGGGTCTAGAAGCCTGGAGTGCTGTTTTAGAATAAATGTGCAAATAGATGTTAAATGGCAGTGGAGTATTCAAAGTTGGAACAGCGAGGGCAGAATTAGGGCTAGAGATATACTTATGGGAGCTTCATCAGAGGGTATGGAAAACAAGATGTGAGTGCAGAAGAGAAAGGGAATGCGGGGCCAACGCCTACCTCACCCTCAACTCTTGGAGGTGGGATAGAGAAGAATCCCAGAGGCATTTTCCACAGAGGAAAAAGTCTGAGTTTTGGAGTAAAGCACAGGTAGGGAGTAGTGCTTCTGAAGCCAAGTTTAGGAGATGTGCTTGAGCTTGATTCCCATAATGTGAAGAGTTTTGCTTACCAACCATGGAACATTCTGGATAGCATTTTGGTCTGTTTGTCTGTATAATCATTTAGAATCTTTGATGAGCTTCAGGAAACCTCGGTAAATAAGTCATGGTAAATTCCACCCAAAGTAAAAAGTACAGCAAAGTGTCTTGGTCATCTTTTTGTGACTGTGACCAAAATACCTGATGTGCGCAACTTCAAAGAAGAAAGGTTTGTTTTGCCTCAAGCTTTCCCGTTTCTGTTGGTGATGGGCTGACCCTGTGGCAGAAGCATCATGGTGGAGGCTGTGGGGGAGGAAGGCCGCTTGCTCTTGGCAGCCTGGAAAAGAGTGCTGGGGAAAGCCATGGAGGAAGAGCTTGGGACCAGACAGAGTCCCAGAGATCACCCCTTGATGACCCTGCCCAGGCCCAGCTGGAGTGGAGCGTACTTATTAGTAGGCAGCTTTCAGTTTAATCAGGTTTGTAGTCAAGATTAACGATCACGCAAGCCTTTAAAAAATACCACAACATGAGCTGTAGTTATCCTTAGGTCTACCTCATTTGAGGGAATAGGTACATACTGGTTAATAATTTTTGAAAACTAACAATAGATGGAGGAATCGTTGTACTCTGAAGATTCCTAAAATCCAAACACTTCTTTCCAGCTCCAGGTTACTGTCTGTAAAATTATCTTTTACAAGGACTTTTCCTTTGGAGGCTTCATTCTGTATCATACCAAAATATTAAAATATAACCACACTTCGTATATTGAAACAGTTGAGTTGATGTTAACTGTTGATATAATGGTGTATTTGGAAACCTTAACCTGCTACTTATATCTCAAGTCTAAGCTAATCCGGTGACTTTTTCAGAGAGGCCTTCCCTGACCCCAACTCCTAGAATAGTGATCGGTGTTTGTACTTGTATGTATTAAATACAGTTTGTATAGCTATGCTTATTTTTTGTCTATTTTGCTCACTCTATAGTAACTCCTTGTGATGTGTTTGATATAAAATGGATTCTTGATAGATTTGCTAGATAGTATTAGAAAACAGATTCTTAGAGGTACCTTAATAGCTTTGGCTTGGTATCCAAGCTCAGTGTCTCCCTTAAGTATACTTTATTGAAATAAAATTTACATATAGCAAAATTTGTTCCTTTTTCATATATAACATAATTCATTGAGTTTTGACAAGCACATTTAGGTGTATAACTGCCAACGACAAAGAAGAGAAATTCCTATCATACCAAAACGTCTTCTTGAGCTTTCAATCATCTCCCATTCCCAAGGAGACATTAATCTTGTTCCTTTAGTTTTGCCTTTCTGGAATATTGTGTGGAGTTACCTACTATGTTTGTCTTTTGTATCTTTCACTTAGCATGTGTATTTGAGATACACTTATGTTGTGTGTCAGTTGATTACCTTTTGTTGCTGAGTGGTATTTCATTACATGGATTCTTTTTTCTTTTTTTTAGTATATCTGCCAGTAATGGACATTTGAGCTACTTCTAGCTTTTAGTAATTAGATTTTTCTCTCTAGTTATGATTAATAACAGACAAGAAATTAAAACAGCATTGATAAATCACTGTTCCCTATCCCCATCCCCATCTGCTTTTATCACTGTTGTTTTTTTTTCAAAAATTATTTTACATGAAAACAACCATAAAACAAATATTTTTCTTAGTTGTTTGGTAAATTGCATAGTTTTTGATGATTGTATTGAATTTCATTGAGTTAATTAAAAATTTCTAATTCTTTATTGTTGACATTTAAATTGTTCTCAGCCTTTATGATTGTAGAGAATATCCTAAAAATACTGGTTTTTGCTATTGTTTGTTTCTGTTTTTTTGAGGTAGAATCTCACTAATTCCGGCTGGCCTGGAACTTACTGCTGGTGTGTAGCCCAGGCTGACTTTGAACTTGCTGTGCTCCTCCTGTCTTAGCTTCTCAAGTGTAGGGGTTACAAGCATGTGCCACCACACTTAGTTTAAGAATCCTGTCTTAAAAGTATTCTGCTTTTGTAATAAAGTTTTGGCAATGATTTAAAACTTGATAGGTAATTTCAGCAATGCAGAGGGCAAGGCAGGAGGAACCCAAGTTCAAGGTCAGTCTTAACTACATAGTAAATCCCAGGACCTTGTCTCAGAAACCAAAACAAAAACTTTAATTGACAGTAATAGAAATCTGTTCAAGGAAATGGAGCAAAAATACGGAACAGTGTTATAAGGGTTCAGAGTCGTCATCAGAGCTCGGTGTCTGAAGATTGTCAGGAGCCAGCTCAGTTTCCAGTCACCCTGTTCTTGTCCTTTACTTCTGCCTCTTGGTAAATCAGTCCCTTCCTTCTCTCAGTAGAGACCTACTTTTCCAGCGTCTAGTGCACAGAGCCTGGATTTATGTGTGCTTCAGTTCCAGGCAGTTCCAGGACACAGTGTGCCTGACCAGCTGCTCAGATCCAAATGCTGGCAAAAGAGAATCTGATTCCCTCTGAGGCAGGCATCTGTACCAGGGCAAATGTACTGGTTTGTAGATTGGAGTTTACCTCAGTGAGTAGAAGTTTCTGTTCTTGGGGAGAGGGATTTGTGCTGAACTGAAGCCACACTCAAAGCTTTCCACGTAAAGGAGGACAACATAAAATGACATAAAACCCAATCATTTTCCAAAAGTTACATCTTTTTGTTTGACACAGAATCTTGCTATGTTGCGCAGAAGTCTGACCTCAAACTGCAGGGCTCAAGTGATCCTCCTGCCTCAACCTCCTAAGAGTTGAGAGTATAGGTGTGCAGCACCTTGCCCAGCCGTAATTTGGTCCTAAAAGGGGAGTGAGTCAGGGGAGTATTACACATCCATTTCTTTGTATTTAGGTACTGAAAATAGTTTATTACTTTTTCATTGTGCTCCATCACCCATGAGTGACGTTTAATGGATAGCTATGGGAATCTAATTTACATTCAGTGTTTTAACTGAGTATTACAACAAGCAGTATGATAGCTCCTTCTTTCAGAACCATGTAATCTGCCTGAGGTTTAATTAACCTGCATGAGGAGTCCTTCATTAAGTGGGCCTTGAACGGGAATGTTCCATGCAGATACAGTTGCATCATCCTTTGTCTGACAGTGACATCAACACTGGTGTTGTATGCTTTGGGGCTTAGTAGGCACCTTGATTTTACTCTAAAATACCTACCCAAAATCTGCTCCTACATTGTGACTCAGTATTGTGTGTGTTGTGGTCACTTTGATTTTTAGGCTCCCAGAACCACCTGGGTTGGCCGAGTTTTTACCTGAGCCTGCACTTGAGTTCCACCTGAGCTCCCCTAGGATTTGCTGTTGACTGTGAGTCTGGATGTTCCTCTTGGCAATGTCTAAAACTCTTTGTGAGCAAGTTTGCCCTAGCCCCCACGAAAAGTTTACACTCTCTCTGAAATAATTTGTTTGTTTTATGATTCTTTCAGTGATTTTAAGAACAAAACTTGAAAATTGAAGGAACTTGTCCTCCTGTGCAAATGGATTCTTTCTACGTGACTGTTAGGCTCAGTGAAGCTTCTAGCTGGCAGTGGTATAGTGCCACAGTAGTCAGTAATGATGATGAGTAGCTGAGATTTCAGGTGTGCACCTTTGTGCGCCTACCGTTTGCAGTACTGCAGATCCAACCTAGGGGTACTCTGCCACTGAGTTTGTGGATGTGACATTTGAGGCCTAAAATACTATTCATGAAGCAGCCCCAAAGTTCCAGGACAGGGGGGTATAGTATTTTTACTTGTTCTGTAGATTGGGGAAATTGAGGTATGAAGTCATTATTAGGCTCTTAATTTTGCTTGTTACCTACTTATGAATGATGTTTGTTGAGTGCTTAGGTCCCCAAGTGGATCCCACAGCTCTAATTCTATATCATGTGGTTTGGATCCCAATCTCTACTCTGGGAATCCTAGCCAATCCATTAGTGTGGAGTTGAGTCACAGCTATTTGTCATAAACAGAAGTAATTGAGGCAAATGAGATATCACAGATTTCTCCCTGGGTGGGCCATGCCTGGTTTTGATCTTTCATTCACATGTAGTTTACCCTTGTTGTAGGAAGGCCACTAATGCAGAAACTGGACTGGCTCCCTAACTTGCTTCAGGAAATCCCTGCACATCTCCAGACCATCTCTAAGGACAATGTGGCCAGCAGGACTCAGGAAGCCTCACACCCCACACTAAGGTTTGCTCTTGGGACACTTTACAAAACAGTTTAGATGTCCGGTTCAGAGCTCAGTGGTAAAGCACTTTCCTGGCCAATACCCTGGATTCAGTCCTCAGTACTGGAGTGTGTGTGTGTGTTGGGCAGGGGAAGTGGAGCGTTCAGAGGCATACCTTTTTCCTTAGATTTTGATTTCTAATCTTCTTTTCACCATATACTTTATTTTCTCTTGACTCCTCATTGGCATGTCAGAAGTGAAGAGAAACTAATAATTACTGAACCTGATTAAACTTTTCAGGCCCATGTAGGCAGAGGCAGGGTTCAGTATGTATACATGTTTTGCACAGATTTAGCAAACTAGAACTGTTGTTCACAGCAGATTTTTTTTAATGAACTTATCTTTGGGAATGTAATATCCTTTTGATTCTCTAACATAGATTAGTTTTATTATGTAATCCTCAAGCAGTTTCCCTGCCAGAACTTTCTCAAGGGCACTCTTGTTCATTTTGTTTGTCTGCTTTTTATCCCTTTGAGCTTCTTTGTGATGAATCACAGGTGGCTGTGCAGTTTTAGAAGTTGGAAGAACTACTTTGGTTATTTACAGAGCAGTGGTCGGAAATGTTTTTGCTTAGTGGTTAGATCTTCTCTATCATTGAGTGATAGTGAGTTATGAAAAAACGGTTGAACACACTGTGTCCAATTTTTGTCCTAGTTTCGCTATGGAGAAAAATTTAATCTGCTTTGTGTGATCCAGTAGAGCACTGAATGTACTGGTTTCTTATCTTAATTGACATCAAGGATTGTAGCCAAAAGGGCTTCCTTGGTATGACATCATTGCAGATGAAGTTGGCCTCTTCTATTGGGAAGCAAGACTAGGTAATTTAGTTTTAGCAGACATAATATAGCAGTCATAATTATGAACCCCTTTATCTAAATCCTCTGTGGTATAGTCAATGTAGGATTATATCACAGTAGGGATTCAGGTTTGGACAAGCGAAACTTTCACTCTTGTTTTTACCTGTAGCTTTGAGACCTGCTATATTATATTATATTATATTATATTATATTATATTATATTATATTAATACAGAACATCTTTAGACTTTTTTCTTTAGTTGTTTTGTTTTGGAGGATTGTTTATAGTTTCTAGCTTTCCTTTGAATGTATATGATGTTCTATATTCAGGATTAGTCTAGGGGATTCATACCTTTTCACCCAAAAGAGTTACATATGGAGGATAAAAATTGGGGTTAAGGAGGATAAAAATTGGGGTTTTATCATAAATGCACTGTTATATTTTGTTTTCTGTCATAGTTTTGTGAGTCAAGATGGTGGTGAACCAAAGAGGAGGCGGGAGATCATTTTAATCCTGATTCTGTCTCTGAATAATTTTGTGAAGCTTAGTGGTGCTCACTTGGAATTCCAGCTTCTCAGGAGGCTGAGGCAGGTATTTGACAAGTTTTAGGTCAGCCTGGGCCACACAGTGATACTGTGTGTCAACAAAATAATAAACAAAACCTAGATAATTGTGCAAACTTGAAAGCCATCAGGTCGATTGCGTTGCACAATTCTCAGGGTACCATCATCTTTGATATGAATGGTGCCCGGTGTTCCTGCGCTGGAGAGTATGTGAAGGGTGACTTCCCGAGTTAATGCAAGCTCCTGTCCGAAGCTATGTCCTCTTCAGACCTGTTTTCTCATGCAAAATGTGTAGACTGGATTAAGTGAACACAGGCAGTGGGAACCCTGGAGAATGATTCATCAGTGTTAGTCATCCTCGGTTTCATGAGTGGGCCTTGCTCGCTGCAGGGTGGTAGAATTAGCTTTATTGTAAGAGTAGCACATGTAGTGTTCATTTCAAGTGTGTTTCTGTGTTTAGTGTTTGTCTTCATGTGTAGACTTCTGCCTGCAAGACTCTTGGCATAAATTTCAAGTGTCTGAATCACACAGTCTGTTTTTGGAAGTTGAAAGAAGGTATCGACTGTGTTGTAAAGTAACCGCTTTGACAGTAGTTATTCATGTTGCAAAAAGCAGGGATGCTAGCCCATGGTGCTGAGTAGATCCTTTAATTTCAGTCTCTTTGATCAGAAAAGTACATTTTATATAGAATGTTTTACTCCACTAGAACGTGAATATGTTTTTCACATTTTGATATTTAAATAAAATTCTGAAGAAAGTAGAAATGTATAAAAATCCCTCTGCTTCCTTCCATCACTTGAGTTGATGAACCATTGACAGTGGTTAATACATACTTTCCCCCCTTTCTCTTGTGTATTATATATTATTTATTATGAGATTAGTTGGAAATTATGGACTTCCTGAATTTAAGGACATGAAACTCTTTATTTGTATAGAAAATAAAAAGTTGTGGGCAGATTCATAAAGATTCTAAGTTCCAGCTGTGGTATATATCCTTAATATCTTTCCTTCACAGTGTTTTCTTTTTAATTGTCCAAGTCACTGCAACATTGTGGTTTCTTTAATTCAGAAGCAGTCATCCAGCACCAGTGATTGCTGTTCTAGTCTGACAAGCAAAGTCCCTCCAGTTTTCAGAGAATCTGGATAGAAAAGTAAGTTGCTTGCTTTACATGACTTGTCGTTTTCATTTTGTTCCTAGTTCTACTGTAAGTGCTATACAGTATAACCAAGAAGCATCTGGATACAGTTTATCCCTATAAAAGCTCGAAAAAGTCTATAGTATTTCACTGCCAGAGAGTCTAAGAAAAATTCTTTAGGGGGAAAGAAGCAATTTCACTCAACTCTCTTACTGCTGCAAAGCTGAGCTGGTCTTTGAGAACTGGTCTCCGGTGAGGGTCATGCTGAGGCCCCTGGTGTTCGGATTCATTCCTGTCTGATTGTAGTGTCTGTCTGCATTGCTGCATGAAAACACAGTGTCTTAGGTGCAGCCGGAAGTCTGTCTTTTTATTTTTTTTGCTTTGAAAAATAATTTGAGTAAGATATCACTTTAAGCTCTGAGTGGTGGTAGGAGAAGGGAATGTGAGTAAGCTGGGTAAAGTTGGTTTTTGGTATTTGCATTAAGCAGAAGCACTGGAGTTAAGTTTTAAGTGACACTTGGTTGTTTGGTCACCTGCATATTATGATTTTAGCTAGAGTGGTGTGTGTATGTTGGTGCACGCATGTGTAGACAAAGACAATGAGTGAGCAAAGGAGGATGAGACTGGAGAAACTAGGATTGTTCAGTGTTAAGATTTAAGGTGCCGCAAACATGAGTTTAATTTGGCAGTTTGGCTTTCATGTTATCTTAGCTGGTAGAGATGAGGGTTACGGGAACACAGCTTTGTTACTGACACAGTGTTTTGGAATATGTAGACTGTCCTATAGAGTAGTTATTTGAAAAAGACCAATGTTAAAACATTTTACTTAGTAAGATTACTAAGCTGTTAGGAATGCAGTTTTTAAAAGTTTGTGAATGGGTGGAGTCTTCCTTATCCTGGTTTGAAAGTTTTAGAGAGTTGAGCCAGAAAATTTTGGAATAAAGGCATATTTTTGGAATGAACTACAGGAATCAGAATTCTTAAACAGCAGTGGGCCAGTTAATGGCTGTTGATTCTTCATACTTGAAGCTTTTTATCAGTTGTAGTGTCCTTGGCATAGTCCGCCAGGCGTCTTCCCAGCCTCCCTCTAAGCCCAGGTCCCAGGAAGGCTTTGAGCTGCATAGTGTGTATCACCTAGCAGGACTGCCTTTACGGAAGTGTATCAGGTGTCCGCTTTCCATCATGGGTGCTCGTTACATTGTAACAAAAGGTTAAAAATCCTTACCCATGTGGCTTAAACAGTATCAGTAAATTGTTAATCTCTATTACTGTAAAAATGGTTGTTTTCCCTTGGATACTGCTTTTATGTTTTAGGCGTGTTTTATAATTGTTTTAAAGGACTTTGCTATGTTATCTATCACCAATCCCTATTTTTAAAAAATATGTTTTGTTTTGTTTTTGTTTCCAGACAGGGTTTTTGTAAGTTGCCCAGACTGGCCCTGAACTCATGATCCTTCTGCCTCATTTTCCCACGTAGCACCATGCCCAGCAAAACAATTTTAAAAAATGACAACTAGGGTTGGAATCCAGGGCCTTGCATGGTTTTAGGCAAGTTCTTGACCACTGAGCTACACCTCAGTTAAAATAGTTGGTCATATTTGATCAATCTTCTAAAAATACTGAATTACTAAAATATAAGACCTTAATGATAAATATAAACTTCATCACTGTGTGATATTGAGGGTGGGTGGAGGCAGGAGGGACATATTGTTATGAGGTAAACTTTTGGTTTTTGTTTTCCTATGGCATAAACAGTCTTACAGCATTCTTTGTAAAACATTATTTTCTTTAAAAATTCTGTTTTAAAATATGAGCCAGAGTCTCACTGTGTTCCTCACTCGTGATTCTCCTGCCTCACCCTCCTAAACCAAACATTCTTAAATTTGGGTTTTACAAAGTGAATTGTTTTTCCTCGGGTAATTAAACCGGATCTGTCTTTATGTTTTCATGTATTATTCATTTTAACCTAGATCTCTCGTTCATTTGTGGAGCCTCCTCTGTTTGTTGTTTGGGGGAACACAGCTTTGAGCTCCTAGTGCATCCTCAAGGGTGCCCTAACCTCATGTATTAGTGTATTTAAGGAAAAGAAAAAACATAAAATTCTTCTAGTTTATACTAAAAATTTAAATCCTTTTCGTATCTAGCTAAACTGTGATACATTATTCATGCAGCTCTCGGACACTATCTGGTGTGACTCCCTTCTTTAAATATTAATACAAGTGAAGTAGACCTTTGAAATGTTTAATAGAACAGATATTTATTGGGCACTTTGTATGTACCATGCCTTCCATTGCTCCGTGAAGATAACAGCCATCAGTCTTTTAAGGCCATCTGATGTTTTAATTCCTTTCCTTCCTCTGTCACCAGACTGGGTCCAAGGAGTTCCAACAAAGAGCAGGTAGAGCCCTCAACTCAGTCCACAAAGAGGTTCTTGACAAGCCACAGAAAAGAATTTCGTGATGTGTCAGTTGAGAGACGTGGAAAAGTGTTATTAGGGAGAATTAAAGAAGTACACACTCTGAGAAAATAGAGTGTAGGACACTTAAGGGGACCTGTATGTGTTCTTGGAGGTTTGATTTTTCAAATGAGTTATCGAAGATGTTTTGCCTAAAAACATTCTTTGAACCATTTGAATCTGGTTTTTGTTGTTTTTTAAATCTTGAGGTCAGGTTTTGCCCTTTACTTTATCACTGGAGTTAATTTATGGGCTTTCAGTGTCTTTAAGGGATTTAAATGCATGGACCTGGAAGAAAACAAATAATTAAGCCTAGGGCATAGAAGATATGAAATACAAATATAGATAACCCTGGATAACTTAGTGTCCTCAAGTTGCAGTCTTTTTAAAAGTACTGTTTTAGAATTATGATTTTCATTGTGTCTAGTCTACCTATCTTTATTTCTTCTATCTCATCACTACCACTATTTTTAAAGTTCATATGCATCCCAGCAATTTCCTGCTTGCATCTCTCCTCCTGAGGCCAGAACATCTTCCTCACCTCAGCTGAGCCAGGCATCCCTGTCCACCTTTGCAGCTGGCAGGTGGACTCATGCAGCGCACAGAACACAATCCAGACATGGCTGAGCGGACTGCTGTCCCTTACCCCGCCATGAGAGTGGAGCTTCTAACTCTAGAAATTCTAGTCTCTCTTGGAATTTCTCTGACTGCATTGCTGCTCTTTCCATTTCTGGAGTCCTGTGTGTTTTCCTCTGATTTACCTCAGCAAGCTTTAGGATTCCCTCATTTGTGGTCTGCGGTAGGTGGATCTTTTCTCTAGCAAGGTGCTCAGCTTGTTGTCAGCCCTTACTTACAACTAAACCATTTGCAGCAGCTCAAAAATGTAACCATGCCAAGTACATGGGAGACATCAAATACTTGTGTCAAATAGTATCCCTAACTACATTCATTTTGATGTAATATTTCCAGTCCACAGTTTTGATTGATCACAGATTGTAGTTCAAGATTCAAAAGCACAACAACCACTTGTTACACTTAAGGAGTGAACTGTTCAAGGGATTTATTCAGTGAAAAGCAAAGCCAGACTGAAAATAAACTTGACTATTTTTTATTAAAAGAAACTTAATTCAGTCTGGAGATATAAGTCGGTGGTAGAATATTTGCCTAGTATTTGCAAGAGTCTGGGTTCAATCCCCAGTATCACCACCACCACCACCAAAAAACAAAAACAAAAACAAAAACAAAACAAAGCAAAAAACCCAGCAGCTTCTGTGGCATCAGAATGGTTTAAAAATGATCCATGAGCTTTCTTCAGGGTGTAGAAGTCCAAGCTCTCCGTCATTGTTTTCCTAACTTAGGGATGCCTGAAAGACCCTCTCTTTCAAAAATCTGGTTCCCTGGCTCTGTCAGGGCACCTTCAGAACAGGGTGAGCTTACCGCATCTCCTGGGTTCTAGGAAACCTCAACTGAAATGGACACAGCGATGGAGTTATGGGCATGAAACTCTTATTAGTGAAGTGTTCTATGGAGTAGAGACAATTGTCCCTCAGTTCTCATTTTCCCTCTTCTGTGGTGGAATTTTTAGCTGGGTACTGGTAGCTGGTCATGCTGGCATCCACTTCCCGCGTGATTAAGCTGTGGCCGCTGGAGGTCCTGGTAGTGTTTTTAGGGGAAGTTACTGTGCTTGTTGCTTCTTTACCCTTCTGTCCTGTTTAGCGAAACACAGGCGGTGCTATTTTGGGCCACAGATTGAGGTCATGTATGGCAGAGGAATGCAAAAGGTGAGGCCTGAGTCCTTGATAACTAGCTGGGTCCTTTAGTCCTACACAGCCTATGCAAAAGACAGCGATAAATGGTTTTCTTGTCTTTTGCCACTCATTCAGGAGTTTTCTGTCATTTATAATTAACTAGACTTTGAGTCCTGAATTCAGTAGTAAGCGTTGTAACTTTGGACAGGGTCTATCTAGATCAACAACTTTAAGTGTTGAGCTTTGTTTTAATGAACTATCCCTTTGAAAATATCCTTCTGTGCTGGGGTTATAGAGTGGTCGCTTAACATGTTTGAGGGTGTGTGTTTGAGTCCTGGCACCCTCGCCCCACCAATTCTATATTATTTCTTTTTAAAAATTTTTTAAATTAAAAAAAATTTTAACACCAAGTACATTTATTAGAAAAGAAGAAAGTTATGAAATATCCTCATATCTTTCCTTAAGAAATTAAAAATAAAAGAGTAAAACCAAAGATGAACAGAAAACATAATCCCTTATCAAAATTCCAACATCATTTTTCACAAAGATTAGCATTTTTATTCTTATATTTCTGTAGAAATAGAAAAGACTCAGAATAGTCTAAATGACTTTGATAAAGGAACAAAATTAGAGCTCTAACCCTCCCCAATCCTACGACTTACCACAACGTTACACAAATTATGACAAAACAGCATTGATATCAAGATAGACAAACAACCAAGGTACCAATATGAAGTCCCAAAATAGACACACAAACATAACAATTGATTTCTGGCAAAGATGCAAAAGCAAGTAAGTAGAGAAAGGATTGTACCTTCAATAATGTACTGGAACAACTGGATATCCACATGCAAAAAAACCCAAAACTTATAGCACATCAAAAATTTCTTAAGACATCCAAAAGTCAACTGAAAATGGCTCATAGTGGGTTAACGTAAAGACAGGTGTGGCCTGAGTCATTGCTTTGGCTGAAGTCATTCTGTGTGGGACAAAATACGTGTTTTTTCTTTCAGCTTGTCTCACTAATGAAAAAATATGATGTTTATACATGTGAAACATTTATTTCACTAGTAAGTATATTCTCAAGGTACATCCATTTACGTATAGAAATGTTCAGTTTATCATTCTTTATGGCTGAATAATACTCTACTATATAGAAATGCCACATCTTTCATATCCATTCCTCAGTTGATGGACATTTAGGTTGTTTCCAAGATCTGGCTGTTTTAAACTGTGCTGCTATAAACATAGGTGTACATATATCACTGTGGTATGATGTTTTTAATTCTTTTGGGAAGATACCCAGAAAGGGCATAGTTGGATTGAATGGGACCACCAACCCTAGTTTTTTGAGGAATTTCCACACTACTGATTTCCACAGTAGTTGTACCAGTTTGCACTCCCACCAACAATGGAGAATGGTTCCTTTCCCCCACAGCTCCTCCAGGCTTTGTTACTGGTTGATTTCTTAATACTAGTCATTCTTTCTGGGGTGAGATGGAATTTCAGTGTTGTTTTAATTTGCATGCTAGTGTTCACTTTGGCAGCACATATACTAAAATTGGAACGATACAGAGAAGATTAGCATGGTCCCTACACAAGAATGACACGCAAATTCATGAAGCATTCCATATTTTTACAATAAATACTGAAAGTAATAAGATCCAAAATACATAATAGATATTGTAAAAATGAAAGGGAAGTAAAGAGCTCTAAAGGATATAACTATATGGGTGTTTAAGTGTGTGAGATAGATGACCATATTACTAAGTTTCCATTAGATCATTGAACAGAATGGTCTGCACTGTCAGTGTTTGAGTGTCTACTTTTATGCTTTGACTTTGTAGCTTGAACAACTATTTCTAAGAGGACAATATGTAACTTATCAACTAGTAATTTCTTAGTGTTAATATTTTTCTTTGAAATTCTATATTCTATCCTTTTTTCTGTTTTGTCTTGTTTTTCTTTTTTCTTTACATAAAAAAATAATTTGCATGCTATATTATTTCTAAGACATTTTTAATGTTTCTGAAATTAGGAAAAGTTTTGTGAATCAAGCTTGTAGCTTTGGCATATAATTAGAGAAGAAGTTGGCATCTGAATTTGATAATCTACAGTTATTACCTAGAGGGGCTAGAGTTAGGAAGATGGTGCATCTTGAATACTGGCTCAAAACCAGCTGGTTGCAGTAGCCAGCTGAGAGGGATCACCTGGAGCAGTAGCTGAGTCACTGGTTGTGGATTCAGAAAGACCCTGCTGGGTGATTGCAGCCTAAGTTTCTTGATTTCTTCATGGAGTCCTTTTTTGTATCATGTTTGGCTTTTATTGTGGCTCAAGAATGGAAAAACTAAGCTGTTTGTGGTTTCAAAAGGGAGCCAAGGGCTGGGAATACAGCTTAGTAGTGGAGTACTTGCTGCCTAGCATGCATGAGGCCCTCAGTTTAATTCCCAGCATGAAGAAAACAAAGCAAAATGGGAACCAGCATAGGGGCTTTATTTGGTAGAGTGATTGTAAATGGAAAGAGAAAATAGGACGGAGAGTAACAGCTCAGCGTCCTAATTCCTTTGTTTTCTGTGTGGTGGTGGCGATGATAGTGGTAACAGAGGTTGAATCAAGTGCCTCCACACTGAACTGCATCTTCGGTCCTTTATTTTTTATTTTGGGATAGAGTCTCATCAAATTCCCAGACTGGGTTCTGACTTGAAATCCTGCTTGGCCTCCCAGGCCTTTTGCAATTGAGGTGGAAGCCATCTTGCACTCAGAATTTGTGCATTTTCCTTGCACCTAAAATCAGCACCACATGGATGCTGCCAAGGTTTGCTGCCAGCTGGAGCAGTAGCCAGGCTTTTTGCTCTGTTGCTTGTAGAGGTCAAGTGCCTGGATCACTGGGCTCTGTGAACCTAATTGTAAAGAAAAGCTTCTCTATGTTGCCCCCATTCTGGAACTTTGTTGTGGCTGCCGCCTTTTGGAACCTTATATGTTTTGGAACCTCATGTGGCCTCTGTCACCATTCTGGAGCACAGCTTTGTCCTCTGAGCAAAGTCTGTCACTTTTGCAGTTTTGAGGCTGCAAAGGATAGAGACCTGCTGCTTCCTGGGATGCCCTCTGGTCATCTTTTTTATTTCTGTTTCTTCTCAGCAATTGAACTCTCAGCTCTGCCTTTACAATCCACAGCTTTACTGGAGTTTTCCTTCTGGCCAAACTCAGTGTTTTAAATTATCCTGCTGGACTCTTTGCTCTTGATTTGCAACATAAAAGTGGCTAAAAGCCCCCCAGAATAGCCATGCTTCTTACTCTATATTCAACTGCCTTGAAATTTCCTTTGCCAGATTAATCAGTCCTCTGCCCTTAATCTCAGTCTCAGGCAAAGTCTCTGGACATGAGCAAAATGCAGACCAACTTTCTACTAAGCCATAACACACATGGTCTGGAGTCCAACAACCAATGCAGTCCTTCTTTCCAGCAGAAACCTTCTGAATCTGGTTTTTACGGGCAGGCTTTTTATTAGCCTTCTGGTCTCCTGAGCTCTGACCAGAATCTCCTCTACAGAACAGCCTAAGTTGTTCTAGCTCTATGCACGTAGGTGACATCTCCTTTCTAAACTCTGCCCACAAGCCATTTCCAAAGACTCTCAAGCCACATGGTCAGGTATAGTCACAGAAACGACCCTATTCCACTGGTAGCAAACTCTTAGTTACATCATATCCTGGCTCCACCCACTAGGGGGTGGAGCACTCACACCACCAATCCAAGTACTAGACAATGAACCAATCACAAACGCATAATTATATGAGGCTTGGGGGCCATTGACATAAACCATGACAACATGCTTAAAAATTCCTTTAGCCACAGGTGGTTTTTGTTTTGTTTTGTTTTGTTTTTGAGATGAAGTTTTGCTCTTTTGCCCAGGCTGGCTCCAAATTCCTGGGTACTGAGTATTCTTCAAACCAGAGTACTGAGCTTTGCCACCTCCTAGCTGGGTAACCATGGCACATACTGTCTCTCTGCTATAGCTTCCCTATGTATAATCTGGACCTAGCACTTTATACCTCAGAGGAGTTATTGGTAGATTATGTGACAATTCATAGACAGTACTTTGAATACCTCATTTGCATAGTCATATATTGGCTATTATTAATTATTATAATCTAATAATCTGATCTAAAATGATATAGTGATATGCAGTTGAGTCCTCCATAGTAGTTTATATGAGTTTGAAGTGAGTAGATTCTGTTGAAATGGAATGTAAGTAGGAATTTGGCCTTTTGACTTAATTAGGTTTATACCCATTAAACTTCTAAATTAAGATACTAGGCTCTGCTGAGCTGGTCTGACTGTCTGGCCACCTCGCCGCTACCATACCGGCACAGAGGAAGGTGCCAGGCGGAGGAGACCACCTCCCCCCCACCCCCGGCTCGCGCTGCTGGGCGTATTTGCCTACTGCTGCCCTCCTCCACCGCCACAGCCTAGAAGAAGCACTGTGCGGATTAAGCATCCAAACCTCACCCCGTCTCGAGCTGCTGAGCTGGTCCGTGCCCCTCTGGCCACCTCACTGCCACCTTACCAGCAGGGAGGAAGGTGCCGCCCAGGAGGAAACCACCGCCCCCGCCCCAGCTTGGGCTGCTGGGTGTGCTTGCCCTCTACTCCCCACCACCACCACCACAGCCCCCACAGAATCATTGAACTGAGGTGGATTGACAGTGCTGGTTCAGTGGGAGACTGAGTGGCCCTTTGCCCAGACAGAACACCCTGGTAGGTTCTAGTCACTATATACCCAACAATTGGGTGGATATCAACCACAGAGTAGGACCCTAGGAGGTACACTGCTGACAGTAGTGATTATTTATTGGGACTGAATAACCAGATATTGGCCCAGAAGGTGAAAATGACAAAACAAAAAACCAAAATGCAATCTCAAACATCTAGTCCATCAGGTGCAAGAACAGAGGACAGAGAAATGGAAGACTTTAACAGTCAGACACTGGAAATCTCTGAAAAGATAGCAAATGAAGTAAAGAAACAAATCCGTGAGGCTATAGAGGAAATCAAATTAGAAGTAATGGCTTATGTAAAGACAGAAGTAACAACTTTAGTAAAGGATTTGCTCAACATAGCCAGGGAAGAAATAGATTAAAAAAATATAGGATCGTGGGAAATTAATTGAAACCTTGAATGAACAAGGTAGAAAACAAGCAGAATCCATGAAACAGTTTCAAAGAGCTATCCAAGAAACAAAAAACTATTGAAAGCTGGCAAAACCGTTTAAATGAAGCTGAGGATAGAATTTCAGACCTTGAGGATAGGATCACAGTTAGCAACCAGGAAAAGATAGAGCTTATAAAAACAACAAAGCAGCATGAAATGACAATCCAACAGCTTCAAGATGATGCCAAGAGCAACAATGGAAGGCTAATAGGCATCAGTGAGGAGGCAGAAGACAATGCAAAGGACTTAACAAAGCTATTCACAGAAGTAATTATGCAAAATTTCCCAAACATAGGGAAAAAAATCCGACATACAAGTAAGTGAGGCATATAGAATGCCAAAAAATCTATACCCAGACATACAATAATTAAGATTTCAGAAATTCAACTTAAAAACAATATTAAGAGCTGTTAGAGAAAAGACACAAATCACCTATCAAGGAAAGCCTATTAGAATCACGGCAGACTTCTCAGCACAAACCTTCAGGTTAAGATGTGCTTGGAGTGAAGTATTTCAAGTCCTAAAAGAAAACAACTTTCAACCCAGACTGATGTACCCAACAAAAGTGTCTTTCCAATTTAATGGAGAAACAAGATACTTCCATGACAAAGGACAACTGAAGAAATTCATATCTACCAAATGAACTCTAGGAGTATTGAAAGACATACTAGAAAGAGATAAAAATGACCACAATCTCTAGAGCAACAACAGAAAGAAACCACCAGCCTGGACAAAAAATTAAATAAGGGAGGAAATCAAGAAGCCAATCACAGGAGCATAATATGGCAAAGTCAAGTCAATATATATCAGTAATAAACCATTAATGTAAATGGGCTTAATTCCCTGGTCAAAAGAAGCAGGTTGACAGAATGGATCAAGAAACAGGACCCCACAATATGCTGTATCCAAGAAACACATCTGACTCCAAAACAAACTCATAGACTGAAAGTTAAAGGTTGTAAAACAGTGTTCCATGCAACAGGAACCCAGAAAAAAGCAGGGGTAGCTATTCTGTTTGCAGACAAAGTGAACTTCAAACATAAAAGGATTAAAAGAGACAAGGCCACTACATACTTGTAAGTGGAAAGCTACAAGAGGAAGAACTAACAATTATATATGCACCAAATATAGGAGCACCCAACTATATAAGACAAATACTAATGGACATGAAAAACCAAATACACAAGAACACAATTGTAATAGGAGACCTTAACACCCCACTGTCACAAAGAGAGAGATCAACTAGACAAAAAGTCAGCAAAGAAATAACAGAACTGAATCACACCTGTGAACGAATGGACTTAGTGGATGTCTACAGAGTGTTCCACCCAACCACATCCGAATATACATTCTTCTCAGCCGCACATGCGACATTCTCTAAAATAGATTATTATTAACTCATAAAGCATTCTTAAGTAAATGCAAAGGGAGTGAAATTATCCCATGCATACTGTCTGATCATAGTGCACTAAAATTGACAATCAATGGCAAAAAACCCTGCAAAACCTGCATAAATACATGGAAGTTAAATAAGAGCCTTCTGAACAACCAGTGGGTTACAGATGAAATTAAAGAAGAAATAAAACAATACCTAAATATAATGAAAATGCAGACACATCATCCTGTAACCTATGGGACATAATGAAAGCAGTCCTAAGAGGAAAATATATAGCAATAAATAGCCACATCAAGAAAATGGAACGAGAACAAATAACCTAATGCTACATCTCAAGCTCCTAGAAAAGGAAAAGCAAGTCAAACCCAAAGCTCATAGAAGAGAGGAAATTGATAAGATTAGAGCAGAAATTATGCAATCAAACCAACAAAAACAATACAAATAATTAATGAATCAAAGAGCTGGTTGTTTGAGAGGATAAACAAAATTGATAACCTTATCAACCTTATCAAGCCAACCTTATCAAGAAAAAGAACCCAAATCCATGCAATAAGGACTGAAAAGAGGGAAATTACTACGGATCCCATGGAAATTCAAAATATCATGAAAACCTACTTTGAAAATCTCTACTCACATAGGGTGGAAAACACAGAGGAAATAGATTTCTAGAAACATAAGAACTACCAAAGCTCAATTAGGAAGATACAACAATTTTGAATAACCCAATATCAGCTGCTGAAATCGAAAATGTTATTAAAAACTTACCAACAAAGAAAAGCCCAGGTCCTGATGGATTCACGGCCAAATTCTATAAGAAATTTAGAGAAGACTTAATGCCAACACTCCTTAACCTCTTCAATGAAATTGAAACAAAAGCAGTCCTGT